>JASJUZ010000531.1:0-301930 GCA_037159825.1 Tupiocoris notatus
TGCCATCGGAGCAGAAATGGGAAGCTTTACGTTCAAAGTTATCTGGTCCTCCTCTCGCTCTTGTAACGGGCTGTTCTGGTTCTCAATCTGATTACGAACAGGCCTATACTGCTCTAAAAAGGGAGTACACTTCCCCATTTCGTAAATCGATGGCTCTCCTTGCCCAGCGCGATTGTTTCCCTCGCGTTTCAGATTCGTTATCGTCTTTGGAGGAGTTTTATTATAAAACATCATCATGGGTATCAGCTGTGACCAATTTGCAAACAAATGACCTCTCTAGTTTTCTTCTTTTTGAATCAATATTTAATCGATTACCTAAACAGCTGAAAGATTCATTCTGTTCGTCTTCTTTGGATGGAGAAACCATTCCTTCTATTCAACAACTCCTTTCATTTCTATCGTCAAAGGTAGAGGCTATTCGCAATGTTCCAAATCAGCTTTTACCGAGGTCATCATCATCACCCACCGCACCGGTAAGAAGGAATAGATCCCCGATTCAGTATTCGACTCAAAGACAATTTCATATCCCGTCTGGAAAATATTCGTCGCTGAGTGTGACTCAATCGAAAGAAGAACTCATGCCGGGGCATGTGCAGCCATCACTTAACTTTGATCAAACCGACTACTCGTCAGTAAAACCCTTTAGAGTTGGGCGTCCGGCCAGAAGTATTGGTTGCTTCTTTTGTCATAAAGACCATTTTCTCTACAGATGTCCTGATTGGTTGAACTTGGAACCAAAGGTGCGCTCCTTTTTGGTAGATCAGTACCAGCTATGTTCACGATGTCTTTCGAATAGACACATTTCCATCGACTGTCAATCAACCAGAACATGTATCCACTGTGGCGAAGATCATCACAGCACTTTGCATCCCCTAGAAGAAGTTGGTAAAAAACCTGAGGTTAGAAACGATCGGTTCGCTCGAAAGGATCTAAACGCAACACCATCCAGAAGCCGTTTGCGTTCCCCCTCTCCGTCCTGTGGTGCATCAAACACTATGGGGTCCCATCTTCAGCCCAATGATGATTGTGAAAAATCAGTCTCTGATGTCTCACTTCGTGATCACAAAGCGGCCACTAGTTGCGAACAAGAAGAGTACGACGCTGAGTTTCCACCACTGAGCCAACAATCAATCGAGTTGAAGAAACGAAGCGACTCCAAGTCTTGTTTGGGTCTCGACAACATTTCATCTGGTAAGTTGCACATGTCTTCGTCTATGGAGTTTCGTTCGGATTGTGATCCTTCTTCCTGGTCCAACCAGGAATAGGGATTACACCCGGATTGCACCCTCAACGCTCTCTGCTTTTGTCCATTTCATGTTAAGTGTCTCATAAAATCCGGTTTCTTTCAACATCTTTTTTCGTCTGAGAACTCCCAAACTGATAATTTAGATCTTTCAAACCACCTTTCCCTTTCTCACCCAATACCCGTGGAAATTTCATTTGACCACCCCAAGGAAATTACACTGCCCAAATCAAATGTTTATGATTCTCCTATTCGCTCTAGCATCCATTTTTCCCCCCATGTATCTGTTATTCCAACAGCTATAGTTAAAGTGATAAATAATGACACTTCAGGGTGCAACATCCGGGTTCTTCTCGATTCTGGAAGCGAAGCGTCCCTCATAACTTCCACTGCTGCGAAGAAATGCAACTTGCAAATGTCCTCGTTTTCTGGCCGAGTGTCTGGAATAGGTGGCTCCATGTCCACCCCAATTTTAGGCATGACAACGGCGTTCTTACAACTTCTCGATGGTCGTGTTCTTCCAATCACCTTTCGAGTCATGGAGCAAGTAACGTCAAATCTTCCATCGCGCAATTTACCTCATGACCGCTGGCCTCATTTGAATCAGTTCGACCTGGCTGACCCAAACTACTTCAAAAGTGCTCCAGTAGACGCTATTCTAGGTTCTGAGATTTTCGCGCAAGTTATATCTTCTCGTACAGTATTTCCTATAAGGGGATCACCTATGTTGCTAGATACACTTCTTGGCTGGGTGACCATTGGAGCGTTTAGTCATGGAGCAAGTCGTTCAGTTCATTTTGAACCATCAATTGAAGACAATCGACCAAGAACAAGGTACTTGCACAGATATTCTGTAAACCCTCCATCTTCTGTGCCAACCCAGCTCCTCACTGATACAGAGATTGAACAAGAAATATCTAGTGCACCCACACAATCATTTCTTGAACATGATTTTCTGAAGGCCAACATCAATAAAGAAATTCGACCACTCCAACCTCAAAAAACCGAAATTACATACGTCTGTCCAGATCGGAAATCTCAAGTTCACGCACACTCTGACCCCTCCGAAAATTTAATCGTCTTTAATAGAGAACTACTGTGGGATAAGTACTTTGGCCCTTCTCAATTGAGTGAAGATCCCAGCCCATCTTATAGGAAGAGCAGCTCTTTTGAAGTTGACCCAACTCGAATATTACTAGACCCAGCTTGTGACCAAATACCAGCAACTCTGACCTCGAATTTGAGGGAGAACTCCGGTTCTCTTGAAAATCTTCTTAACAGACTATTTGAAATTGAGTCAGTCCAAGAGTGTGTCCCCTTGACCCCTGATGAATTAAAAGCTGAAGAGCTATTTCAAGAAAATTACTACCGCCTCCCATCAGGTAGGTTTTGTGTCCCACTTCTGCTTCAGCGACCTGCCTCTGAATTGGGAGATTCCCGAAGAGTAGCTGTTCGTCGCCTCTTCCAGTTAGAAAACAGATTTCGTAAAAATCAGCTACTCCGCGAACAGTATAAGGACTTTATGGCTGAATATGAGAGTCTTGGACACATGAAACCTGTTCTCCCCCCTTCTCCAGGTAGTAAAGTTTATTACATGCCACATCATGCTGTTTTCAAACGAGACTGTCCAGCCTCCAAAATACGAGTAGTATTTAACGGCTCTCAGCGTTCTACCACAGGTGTTACCCTGAACGATCTTCTATTTGTAGGACCGAAGTTACAAACCGATATTGCTGAAGTGGTCACAAGATTTCGTGAGCATCGGTTTGTCTTTACAGCTGACATTCGACAAATGTTTCGCAATATTGAAATTAGACCTCAGGAACGTGATCTATTGCGTGTTGTGTGGAGACCGAGTCCAGATCATCCTATTCAGGACTACCACATGACAACTGTCACATATGGAACTGCATCAGCGCCCTTTTTAGCAAACCGTGTCCTTAAGACCATTGCAGAAATTAACAAAGAACAGTTCCCTCTTGCATCAGATGTTCTGCTCAATAGGACTTACGTCGACGACTGTCATGGTGGTGGAGCTACAGTGGAGTCTGCCCTTCTTGTACGTTCACAATTGATTGATTCACTGCTATCAGCAAAGTTTGAACTTCGAAAATGGGCCTCGAACCATCCAGATGTTCTCAAAGAACTGCCCGAAAATTATTTACTTCCCAGTTGTCAATCAGTTGAATTTAGAACTGAAGAAGAAAAGTCGCTCAAAGTTCTTGGCCTTTCCTGGAATCCCTGGTCAGACTCTTTTCACTACACAACCAGCCCGATTCCAGATATTCAAACAAAACGCGAATTGGCTAGTCAGATCGGACGCATATTTGATCCTCTAGGCTGGTTGATGCCACTGGCAGTTAAAGCAAGGGTTATTCAACGCACTGTTTGCCTGGCAGGATACGATTGGGACGATACTCTTCCAGCTGAAATTCAAGAACAGTGGGCCCATCTGGCCTCCGATTTTGCAAGTGTTCAGAACCTCACCATCCCGCGGCATATGCTCATTTCGCTTCAGAACGACCATCTTGTTGGATTCGCAGACGCAAGCGAACAAGCTTACGCTGCTGTATTGTACCTCGTGAGCTATTCTTCGTCACCTCCAACAGTTCGTCTGATTTTATCTCGCGCAAGAATGGCGCCTATTAAAGTCGAATCCCTGCCACGACTTGAGCTTCTTGCAGCTGAGCTTCTTGGGAAGGTTTTTGCCAAAATGCGACCTCTTTTTCCTCAAATACCCTTCAATCGTCAATTTGCCTGTAGTGACAGTACGATAGCCCTCTCTTGGATCACAGCAGAACCAGCGCCTGTTTGGAAGGTATTTGTGGGAAATAGAGTGGCCAAAACATTAACTAACGTGCCAAGAGAATGTTGGTATCATGTGCGCTCCACTGAAAATCCTGCGGACCTTGCAAGCCGAGGTGCATTACCCTCTCAATTGGCCCTGGACAAGTTATGGTGGTCTGGTCCTACATGGCTATCTCTTAAACCAGAATCGTGGCCCCTTGTCAAAATTCGGCCTAACCTTGAAGATCAGTCTGTTGCCGACGAACGTCGAAATAAGAGCCCTACTCCTTGTATTGCTGCAGTTCATGCTGATTTTGACCAGTTCGAACTTCGTTTCAGCAGTTATCCTATCCTAAGGCGAACTACTGCATGGGTGCTCCGTTTTGTTCATAATAGCTTGCACTCAGAAAATCGAAGATCAGGATCCCTCACGGCCGGGGAGCTCCAGCAAGCTGAGCTTCACCTAGTACGTAGAGCGCAACAGCTTCACTTACAGGCACTCATTTGTGATGTCACCTTGTCCAAGCCAAAAAACCGTCTGACCAAAGTATTGGGCCTTTTCCTAGACCCTGCAGGCATTATTCGTGTTGGAGGCCGCCTGTCAAACAGCAATCTCTCCTTTCAGACTATGCACCCAGTACTCATACCACAAGAATCCCACCTCACACGATTAATTATTCTATCTGCCCACGAGCATCTCTTACACGTCGGGCCACGAAGCACTCTTGCTTGGCTACGTCAGCGGTTTTGGATCATTAATGGTAGAAACACTGTTCAACGCTTACTTGCCTCCTGTACAAAGTGTTACTCCATCAAGCCCACTCCATTTCAACCACAACTGGGGCAGCTTCCGCTAGGTAGAACACAGTCTGTCTTCCCCTTTCAAGAGACAGGAATAGACTACGCTGGACCCTTTGATGTCAATATTACTGGGCATAGAGGCTCCCGAGCTTTTAAAATTTTCATATCTGTTTTTGTCTGTTTTGCAACCAAAGCAATTCATCTTGAACCTGTTATGGATCTTTCAACCGACGGGTTCCTTCAAGCACTCGAAAGGTTTGTTGGACGTCGAGGAGTTCCAGCTGTAATTTGGACGGACAATGGTCGGAACTTTCTCGGAGCTGCTAACCTCCTTCGCCCAGTCAGACGTGCTTTCGATAATGATGCCCATCGCTCAACGGTAGTAGATCGAACCTCAGAGAGAGGAATTGAGTGGAAATTCATTCCTCCCAGGGCACCTCATTTTGGTGGTTTGTGGGAGGCAGCTGTTAAATCAACCAAGCGACTTTTACGAGTCACTCTTCGAGGCCACACACCATCATATCAGACTTTCAGTACTTTGATTGTGAGAGTCGAAGCCATCCTCAACTCTCGGCCGTTGTCAGCAGATCTCAGTTCCCCGAACGAGCTGCGTGTTATAACTCCTGGACATTTTCTAGCTCAAAGACCTCTGACAGCATTACCTGAGCCACCTCCGCACACTCGCCACAGTTTTCTATCGTCTTGGCGGTTCGTCCAACAATCGACGAAGACCTTTTGGAAGAGGTGGCAGAGGGAGTATCTCCTTGAACAGCAGCAAAGAACCAAGTGGAATTCTGAAACAAAACCTGCCCGCGTTGGTCAAGTAGTACTCATTCAAGAAGATGACGCTCCTCCTCTTCATTGGCCTCTGGGCGTTATTACTAAGTTGATCCCAGGCAATGATAAGATTAACAGAGTCGCGATCGTCCGAACTTCAAGTGGCATCAAAACACGACCTCTTGTCCGCCTTTGTCCCTTACCAGATCCACCTCCCGGTTATCCTTTGGCCGAGGAGGATGTTCAGCCCTCAGCTGAGTTACATTAGTTTGTTTTTCCCTAAACGTTATTAAAGTTCCAATTTCCTTATTATTATTAAAAATCAATTTCCCTATTTGAGTTACATAGTTGCAGAAGCGCTTGAGTTTCAATCCATCGTAGGCTCCATGGTCGATTCCGTGTGCACTCCAGTAGACATGCCTAGCAACCAGGTCGCTATGCAACTGCCAGCCGCATTCACATATGTTTTTGCTCTCGTTCGTTCTACGTGTCTGTTCTTTTGGTTTCGCTTATCTTTGATTGTCCGATTAAAAAGTTCAAATCCTATTTTATTTCCGTCCTAAGCTCTCCCTTCGTACGTTATTTGACCCGATCCTCGTCAGGAGCTGACAATAAATTTTTTCTTAACCCCCTCTCCCCACCTACTCAAAATTTGATGCCATTTAGATAGACAATGATACTAATTCTGCAAAAGTTCTGTTAGGTAATGCGTTTCACTCCGATTTTCTCGAATAATTATTTTTCGGTAGGTTTGGCCTTCTTGAACTGCCAGTGCCAACTTTATAGCCTAAATAATTGTTCCAACTCGTTATTAATTTTCAGATGCGTACTTCTGGGTTGGCAGTACTCCTCGGCCATCACCTGAAGGGTACATCCTGCCATACCCTGAGGGAAATTATGACAAGTAAGACTCCATAATAAGACGATTATATAAATTTTTCTTCTCATATGAAATTGCTTTTCAGTATCAATTTATTTGAATTGTAGTCTCGTATTGTCAAGAGTATATTTTTGTCCTTATGATTTGTTGTGCAAAATATTTACAAGCTAGGAACGTTGAATTTCCATATAATTGAATGAGGGAAATAAATTTTTCTCGGCTTTACAGTCGCTTCAATCAAATTTCTCCCTTTGACTATTAGTTTCAATGAGAATGCATGATTCTAGTCATGTTCTCGACGTGATTTGGCGACAAAACAAGGCATCGGAGGGAAGATCGATTTTGATACAAGGAACCGGCGAGAAAATGGAATCCCTAAGCTTCAGGAAGTTTTCCCCACCAAGCTACAGCGTTTCTGCTTGCACTTGAAGCATTCTAAGCTTCAGTTAACAGATTACGTGAGTTATCCGCCCCTATGCGGATTTTAGATCCCTGCCTTCCATTTCCACTGGCAACAACTCCGTCTTCGGTTGAAGTTAACGAGAGACGTGAGAGAGATTAAGCGAATATTCGGTATTATGTACTTCCTCTGCGAAGCGTTTTCGAATGTATTTGAAAGATTTTTCAAGTGTTCGAAACTTGAGCTAATATAATATGAAATCGAAGTATCAACTTGTCGATATTAAAATAACTTCTTTTATTGGTTTATTATTCAATAATAAACCATTGTAATCGCCCAAGAAAAAAAATTTTATAACCCCCCCTCAAAATTTGATGTTTTACGTTTCAAGGCATGTAGAATCCGAATATCCAATAAAAAAAATTCTGTGTGTCCGCCGTACGCCGTACGCCGTCAACATTTTTCCGGCCAAACCATAATTATAGCTAAATTTTTGAAATTTTTTTCAAAACTACCGGTGTACGGGTGACACAATACTTTTCGATCTGCTATGCAAATTGTACGCTTTATTTGTCTGAATCGTTATCATTATTATATCGAAGGAAGAAAATGTCAACTCTCGACTAGGGTTTAGAATATTTCTGAGTTGGAGTTTTCCCTTAGAAAAAGAAACGAATAAGTCTCGATGAAAGCCAAAGTTTTAACAATCGCACGCCCTCTGTTATCTGTTTTCTCAACTCCCAACAGTTCGGAGTGCTCCGCTTCCTTCGCAGTTTCACCAAACTTTAAATAATACCCTAATTTTCAACCCAAAAGCGTGGCCGTCTTTTTCCTCGGAAACGGTTCGAGTCTTTAGCATTTCGACTCGCAACTTCTTTCCAGTCCTCTTGCAACAGTGAACTGTCTCTCCTCGGTTCATCACAATATCGAACTGGATTATTTTGGCAACCATAATGTAGCGAGTTTTTTTTTTTTTTTTTTTTTTTTTTTTTTTATTACAAAGTCATGTGCCAAACTTCCAACACTTCAGCTGATTTAAAATGCATCAAGATCGAATGTTCGGGATTCGGCTCAATTAGAATAGCCTTTAGTGGCTGTAATATATTTTATCATTGGTAGCCGTTGTTATTGTAATTATTTGCTCTCGTTCAATGGCTTTGACATTCATTATAAGAATTATCCCTCGCTTTCGAGCCGTGAAAACTCTTCGATGGAATATCTGTGGAAATTCTAGGTTAAAATATCGTCTAAATGTAGCATTTATAGTATTCACTTGAGAGGAAGATTCGAAACAACAGTGAATTCGCGCGATAAAAGTTTAATCCTGTTATGAAAAGTTGAAATGCTCGCGTTTATTTCGTGAAGAAACCGTTTCTTCAACTCGCCATTCCTAATACTCTGCAATTGAATATTGAATATGGGCTCTGATGGATCGGGGCTGAGTTACAAACTGGTGAAAATGGGGTCTTCGACGTTCAACCGAAAGGGTAGAAGGGGACGAACGAGCTGACTCTGGAAAAGTCTTTGATTAAAGTAATGAGCGTGGAAAAGGGACTGGCTGATAGAGAAGCTCCCTTCTGGCGTAGGGACAGACTGAAACTAATTGAGATGTGAATGAGGGCTGTTAGAGACCGTCGGGCGGAGGATGATTGTTTATTTATTCATGATAGTCTGAATAATGTATTAGAAAGAAAGGCTTCCTAAGGGTTTGTCAGGGATAAGTAGAAGTCGACTCTGTTAGAAACCGGCTGCAATTTTCATATCTTTCACAACCTTTTCTTCGAGCTTTGAATTCCGTCTTATTTTGAAATTCTCATTTTAAAAATAAGACGTCCATTTTATTTTGGTTTAAATGATCCCGCTCTTCTTGAAACGATACTGAATCAGGGGGCCGGTTTTCGAAATAATATAATGTCTACATTTATGATAAAATATGATAAACATGTTTTAAACACTATCTCACAACATGAACTTGCAGTTTAGGAATAAGTTATTTATTCCTACCCTCCGCGTAGGAAACGAGGATTCGGAATAGGAGAGGTTCAAATTGAGAAGCAATTAGGAAATGAGCTAAGCTAGGGTAACGTGAGTAGGCGTTGAAACGTGGAGGGGATGTCACTTTCGACTAAAGCAAGAACTGCAAGGGATGAGAAATAGCAGACGCGAAGGATACGATAGAAGTCAGGCGACTCGTGCAAGAAAAAATTCCACTTCTTGTGATTTACCATTCGTGCGATTGAGCAAGACAATGTCTTCATTTCAGGGTCTAACACACTTTGGAGTAAATTTCCAAATTACCACCGCGATGACGAAATTCACCAACAAATCCAACAAAATTTGCATACAATGAACGGAGAGATGCGCTCATGAGTGCTGTCTAGCTAGCGGCTGAAACACTAGACGTTCCGAAGATAACGGTTCACACGCGGATGGGCGTCATTCAAATCGCCGATACTAGGTACGGCCGATGGTTCCATTATGAATCGCTCATTCGGATCGTCAATAAATTATCCGCCCGTTGGCTACCTCGTCGCAAACGAAGATGTCGTCGATAGCGACGTCGTAATAGTATAATCGTTTAATGTTTCCGTATGGCTTGAAATTACTCAAAAACATTTTTTAATAATAAATATGTAGGGATATTTACGAACAAAGTGAATTGTTGAGTTTTGAATATCTGAACGGGCATACCTGGATGAAGATTAAATAATCAGTAGAAAATTGGAATTTTAGCACTTTTTTACCAAATTTTTTGCTATGTACGTGTGTAGGGCGTTCAAATGAAGACCCCTGCGTATTAAAACAATTGATTCACATAAATTTCGACCCCGAAAATCACGGTTAAATTCCAATTTTCGAGCTTTCAAAAACCGATTTTTTGGACCATTTGCAGATTTTTCCGGGAAATAAAAAAAATTCACAAAAATACATCATGGTAAGATACTACTATACTAAAAATGCCAGATTTTTATCTGTATTGAAAGTAAAACGAGTAAAAATTCGTTAAATGATCGGTTTAAAAAAATCGCATCTCTTGGATTTTTCGCAAAAAATGTTTTGAAATCGATTTCGCTCAAATTTAGCATAATGATAGTTGATGCTGTGCGTATCAATAATATATGCTTCATTCTTTGTTTCTTCCACACTAAATGGCTGAAAAGAACGTTAAAGTTGAAAAGGTGGTGTTTTCGTGTATACTCTACAAACTAATATTGTTGAATACATCACAAACGGTCGAAAAACGGGTTGGGCGGCGAAGCCGCCAGGGACGCTCAGCCTCAGTAATAAAAATTGTTCTATACTCATTGAAATCGTCGTCAAACTCTCTCTTCAGCATTACCATTAGGGAAATAATTTAACTTTCAATTCGAAAATAAAGAAAAATAAAAACCATCAAAAATAATTAAAATGACCATAGTTGCTGAAGAGTTTCCTCTTATAGTTACCAATGTTATTCGGTAAACGTTCGCAAATGTTTAGAATATTTATTATCACATTTATACTGAAAACTTTTGCCAACGAGCGATTTTTGTAATCTGTTGCCTTATTTGTTATATTCACATTCCCAGCTCGATTCAATTTTTCCGCTCCCTTAATTTTTCATCCCTCAAAGGTACTATTTACGTTCATCATTCGTAGAATGTTGCATTTGGTATGAATTAAATTCAGTCGAAACGGCCAACTCTGTTTTCCCGGCGGCGTTTCGTCGCAAAAAAGGTTTCCACTATTACTTTATGGCAACCCTGAGTGAAACCCTCTCGCTCTGCCTTTGCTCGTCCTTTGCCTCATTTTACCCTTTACTCCCTCTCGACTGAAAGTAAAATATATCAAAGGATGGAAGGAGCATTGAATAGAGCAAAGCTTAGTACTAACAAACCGATGAGAACTGGAGAGAGAATGAGGCTCGTTGACCGCAAACTTTGAAGCCAGCAGAGAAGTTCATCTTGTTCCGCTCAAAGCCGCAGCCGACGATGTCCGAGTCTGTGACTGGACTGTCTGAACTGACTGACAATGAAAGACGATCGGAAAACTCATTTCTACAAAAGTCATCCCTTTGCTTTGCTTGAACTCGAGCCGAATCATTTTCTGCGGCATTGCTTTGTTTCTCTGTCGCTGCTTATTCTAATTGATTATTCCGAGTCGTGGATGCGAATTTTGGTCGAAGCACTCCATATACAATTCCTAACCATGTAGATATGAAATTCGTCGCAAACATGGTATGAATCCCCTTTTCCAAAAAATTCGAGCTCGAAAACTTTCAAGTTCTGGCAACTTCAACGTGGACTCCAAAAAAAAAAAAAATTTAATTGAGAACGTGCAAAAATGTTAGACTTATGGACTTCCTTGATCGGTTTTATCATGTAATGCCTAGGCCCTGAGTCTAGTTAAAACTAGAAAGGGAACTAGAACTGTTTCCAATGTATAACTATTTGAAAAATAACTTCTTATAACTAAGGATGTTTAAAAAAGCCCGTTTTGCCTTGTATATTGTTAATATTATAGATGAAAACGTCAGCTTCGTCGTATTTCACGTCTACATTTAGCGCGAGCGCTTCATTCTTGCTGAGCGATTAAGCTTGGAAAATCCTGGATTTATTACGATTAAAGAAGAGGAAAAAACGTTTTAGGGGACTCGGGGACGGAGAACGGATTCGGCGAGTGATCTTTTCGACGATTTTCCTACTGCCGTCAACCTTCCCTCACTTCGGTTCCATCCGTAGCCACGCAGACCGTTTTCTTCGCTTGCTTTCCACTTTGGAAGATAAATCTTTGAATGGCGAAAAAAGCTGCGAGGAGAAAGAAGGGGCTTTGTCAGACAAAACCGACCCCTCGTCACTTCGCTAGGCATAGGCAACGTGTTCAACTGTTCAGTGCGAGTTAAAATCCGCAAACATTGTTACTTTACTGATATCCGGCAATGCGAATAAGCTCGTTTGAAAATAATACTTATTTATTGAGAGAAATCGGTAGGAAATTCGACAGAATCACTTTTGCGACCGTGAGCAGAATTTGGAGAACTCTGACATGCGTCTGTAACGATTTGGAAGAGTAATAATAAATTAAACTAATTATAATATCTACACACCTAAGATAAATCTTTTCCCTATAAGAAATTTTCGATTTTTCAACCGACCAACTTTGTCTTTATGCTCATCAGCTTCACCGCAAGACAAAGACCATTAAAACCACAGCGTTTGTAGGTGCACAGATATTTCCTCTCATATTCTATCTACGCGCTTTATATTTACGTTTTACTGCTAGAAATTAGAAAGCTGAAAAAGTCATAAACCGCTTCAATTTTCGCGATGCTCAGTCGTTTATTGGGTTCGAAGATTTCCTTCGAAAAAGGCGGGGTAACTCCGTTGAAGAGGAAAAGAGTTCGGAAGGTTCCTCGGTCGGTGAGGCTACCCCGCAAGGATTTGTGCGGTCTCAACTGCTTTCAACTCAACTCAGCCCTTCCCCACACGAACAGTCGGAAAACTCGTGACCGGTCTTTCCCATTTCAACAAGTTACCAGCGATAAACCACGCTCTGACTCGGATGATGCGTAACACAAAACAACCGAATATGAAGCCCTTTGTTTGAATGCGTTTTTTTTTTTGGAAAAATATCCAATAAAAGGACACAAATTATGAACCGCGTAGAAATTAAAATAGTAAAAAGAAAGATGCTGCAAATGGTTGTGCAGAGGTTTATTTTCCTTCGCTTCAGTAATTATGTTAGAAGACAATCCATTTGTGATAATAACTTGTCGGAACATTTGTGAACGTTTCCAGCGAACAACATATGGCAACTATAAGGCAAAACTTCGTAGTAATTATGGCAATTTTAATCATTTTAATTTTTTTAGATCTCGAATTAGAAGCTGAAGAGAGTGTTTGACGCTATAGCTCCGAAAACTCTTGAATTACACCCTCATGCCGAATTTCTCCCAAAATCTCCCAAATTCGACACAGAGGCTAGAAATTCTATAGAAATAGATACCAAATACACCTTTTTCTGAAAAACGTACAATAATTTGCAGCGTCTTTTTATTGGATATTCGGATTTAACGCGCCTTGAAACGCAAACCATACAATTTTGAGTGTTAGAAATATTTTTTCGTTAGCGTTTACAATGGTTTATTATTGAATTGTAAACCAAAATCATAAACTCGGTATTGAGGCGAGCAACCAGTGAATATCAATGATTTATCAACTGCTTGTTAGCTAATAGGGAAGAGCCCAGCAATAACTACTTGTTTATTTCCCTTGGGCAGAATGCGCTTGCGTCCGTGTGCGTTTTCGTGAGTCTGTGGGGAGCTGTCGTTGCTGGTAGCTTCTCCAAAAGAGGGTTCGGTATTCGAGGGTGGTTTTCAGTTGCGTTCAGCGACGATGAGATGACGAGGAGTGGTTTCACTATTGAGTTGTACCTATTATGCAGTCTCTCCAGTCGCCCCTGCGCTTCATCAGCACAACATACAAGAGGGAAAGCTCTATCTCTTCACTTCAACCCCTACGGACCGAATCATCGTTCCCCTCCTTGGGCGACGTATTAAACGGGGATTATAGATATTCCTTTAGGGTTCCGCTTTCGAATAGAGATCAGCATCACGAACGGATATTAGTCCATGGTTCACCCTCTTCTCCCCAAGGACGTATTCCTATTTCAAACCGTTTCCATACAATAAATAAATTATTCCCTGCGAAATTAATATTTTTTTCTTGGGAAATAATGTTCGTCGGATATTCATGGCTGGGGTGACTACGGATTTTGGTGTAAATGCGATATTAATGCCTAAAGCGAATAAATTTCCATTTACGGCTATTAAAACTGATACTCGTACATGAGCATGAACATGGAAATTTATGACGTCAAATTTTGAAAAGCTTGGTAATGTTTTAAAATTTTTATTTTTGTTTTTTATTTATTATTATTATTTTTATTTTATTTTTTTGTTGTAGAATATAATGAACCTTGGGTTATGAACAAAAAGAATTGATTCGAGTCAACACCCATTCAAAGAAAAAAGAAAGTTTCAGAAATGCTATTTATTTATTTTCTACAGCTTCATTTTCGAAGCGTATTAAAGAGGGGACTGTTCCAAAGATATTATAACGAATATAGAAAGATTATTACATAAGCTCATAAATGTTCCAGAAATAACATCGTTTCGTTAGTGAAAGATTCCAGATTTCGTCAAAGATTCAGCGTTATAACAAACTTCATTTCAATACCATACTTTAGATAGGATATTGACAGTTTTTGACATTTAAATACAATTTTTTTTTTGCTAGAGTTCAATAACCAAAATGATGAAACAAAAAATAACATACCAGAAAATAAAATAAAAATAAAACAGTCAATAACATTTACCTACAAGCAAATAATCATTTTCTGAAAACTCACTCTCGCCATCTTGATTGATAGTTAATTCAATATAATTGGATACCGGTTTCAAAGTTCTTCTGTTATCACGAAGTTGTCAACAGTGAAAGAGGGACGTTTTGTTGGCGAGTGATGGAATGTTGGCTCGCGGTTTGAGCAAAGGAAGTGAGAAGGCGGTCAAGAAATACCGCGGCAAGGGCGCCTGGATCTATGCAAGGAATCTCTACTTACGACCCTTAACAATCCCTTGACCGGGGACAAGCGTTTGATTCTCATTGGTTCCATCTCATCTAAAGACAAGCCTGACAGTCATTCTTCGTTTAACATTACTCTATGCTCAACACTTCACAAGATGAGATTAGTAAGAGAATTTCGTTTAAAAATTTGTTTTATAAAGCACAGGTGAGAAAACCCGCTAATTTTTATTTTCGACTTGGTCGCCGAAGAGAATTTAGCAATATAAGAGAAATGAAAAATAAATCGCAAGCGAAATTCCCAAATTCAACATTTTTAGTTTATTATTCAATAATTAACCTTTATAATAGCCCGAACGGAAAAAATTCCTCTGTCCGCCGTACTCCATCTAAACTTTTCTGACGAAACTATAACAACTAAATTCTAATTGTCCTCGTCGTCGCATTTTCTGACGTCCAGAGTGTGTGAGGGGAAGAAAAACCAGGTGACTCATTCTCCGATTCTTTATTCGCTGGCCGAGCACTGGTCCACTAGGCTGAGGGCGCTATGGCACCATGTCACCCCGAGGATGCCCGAACGGGCGAAAGTGCTCGGCCAGCGAATGAAGAATCGGAGAATGAGTCGCCTGGTTTTTCTCCCCCTAACAACCCCTGGACATCTAAATTCTTGAAATGTCCACCAGAAATCAATCTTAGTCTGAGAATGGTTTTTTGAGAGGGAATTTGTGAGATTATCAAACATTTTTCATGATGGTATTATTTGAGGAGTTTTGTAGCTGTAAAAATCGTTCTATACTCGTTGGAATGGCCCTCTAACACTCAGTTCACCTGTACCGTGAGGCAAATAATTTAACTTTCAATTTAAGAATTAAGAAAAATAATTCAAATGACCAAGAATGCTACGGAGTTTTCCCTTATTTTTGCAAATATCTAATTAGGTAGAGTCGTTCACAAATTTTTGGGATAATGAAGTAAAGGAATAATAAACCACTGAAAAATAATTTGCAGCAGTTTTCCTAGTTAATATTTATTATAATATGGAAATTCCTAAAAAAATCTTCCGACCTTATAAGTATCTTGGAAATCGAGCTGTTTTAAATTTTAAACCGAAAATTCATTGAAAAAAAAACTGTTCAATTGATAAAAGTGAGATGTAAAAAATTGGAATAACTGTTTTCAATGATTTTTGTTTATTATGCGTCAGATATTCGACAGATTCGCGTTGTCAAGTTTATAAACATGAGAGTTGGGGTAGTTATTGTAAAATAATAGCCCTGAAAGAGCTCATCTGGATGTGCAAACATGGTGACATGCTCGCCAACAATGCGGTTCAGATAGCTCTCCTCCCTCTTCCAAAATGACATTCACCTCCTCGCTCTGCCATCTCCTTAAGCATTTTCTGCTTGCACTAGTGATTGCTCGCCGTAATGATTGCCTGGGATCGCTGCTCTGGGCTTTCCCTATCGCCGATCCTTGTTCCCCTCTGTTTACCTAAAGCCTAGTCCTTCCATCAACCAGACTGCGTCGTTTTCATTGATCGATCGTCGTGCGACCTTCGCCCGTCCAATTTCGGTAGTCGATTGCAAGCTCGAGGACAATTACGGCCACCAGACGAGCGATTTAGCGTTTAACGACCTTCACGAGGTCAACGTCATAATAATTTACTAAGCGCAATTCTTTACCAAGCGTACTCCGAACTGGAACTGTATGGAGTCAAATAACCAATAAATAATTTTCTCCTCGAATTAAAAATCAATTTTTCTCGATTTTTTTGCATTTATTTAAACAGCAATTTGTAATTTTATAATTGTATTATCGCCAATTCTACTTACATGTTTTCGTAGTAAATGAACAAGTGTTTGCGTGCCTGTGTGTCCCTCTATCGGTGGTGAAAAAGTGACAGAAGTTACCGTTCTCCGCAAAAATGAACAAAATTCGATAACATTTCCAGAAACTGTTCTCCGAGTGACTGTGCGAAATTGACCGTTTTTGAATTTCAGATAACACACAGTACTTCGGAGATATACGCGTTCAAAGTTTTTTTTTTCAATTTTGATTTTTACAGACCGTAAGAGCCAATATTTTTGGGCGGTTGTGGTCTTGAATGTTCGTCCTGGCGAACAGACGATGGTTTATTATTTTATTTATCATTTTTTTTAATCTATTCGCTCACACACCGTAGTTCCACGGTATGAACTTTTTTGCTATTTCACTAGTGCATATTTGGTATTATGGTTTTTACAGGCGGTAAAAGCCAATATATTCGAGCGCTTATGGTTTTGAAATATTTTTTGCGGCGAGTGAATGGCGCTCGATTTTTATCGTCAGTGTAACACACCTTACTTCTTTTTGATTCCCATTTTGGTTTATTATTCAATAATAAACCATTGTAATCGCCCAAGAAAAAAAAATTTATAACCCCCCCTCAAAATTTGATGTTTTACGTTTCAAGGCATGTAGAATCCGAATATCCAATAAAAAAATTTCTGTCCGTCCGCCGTACGCCGTCCGCCGTACGCCGTACGCCGTACGCCGTCCGCCGTACGCCGTCCGCCGTACGCCGTACGCCGTTAGCAGTTTTCCGGCCAAACTGTAAGAGCTAAAAATTTGAAATTTTCACCAAAAATCAATCTCGGTCCTACGACGGCCCAATTCTTGAACCAACTTGCTAGCTCAATTTTAAGGGTATTTTTGGGGGGTTTTGAGGGGGAGAAAATTCATATTTTCCAAGGGTTTTCAGAGAAATGTGTACGTGGTATCAAATTATATAGATTTTTGGACGCTGAATCGAATGAGACCATCGCCGGGTCGATAGCTTTATTGGTTCTCGAGTTATCGCAGCTTTTGTGAAAAATTTGGGAGATTTTCAGAAATTTGACACGAGGGTATAACTCGAGAGTTCTTGGAGCTATAAAAATCGTTCTATACTCATTGGAATGGTCGTTAAACACTCTCTCCAGCTGTATCGTTAGGCAACAGGTTTAGTTTTTAATTAGGAAATTAAGAAAAATAAAAATAATTAAAATTACGATAGTTGCTACGGATTTTTCCCCTATAGTTACCATCTGTTTTTCGGTGGGAACGTTCACAAATTTTCGGAATATTTAAAATGACAAATGGATGGTCTTCTTAAATCAATATTGAAGCGAAATAATAATAAACCACTGTACAATCATTTGCAGCGTTTTTTGTCTTTTTATTCGTCTATTTTTTCTCTTTGGTTCCCGTTACTGTAGGAATTATCCATATTGCGGAACCTTTACTGTACTCAACATAACTCCACGTTATTAATCGAAATCTTGCATTTTCGGTTTTTGGATCTCCTATGTAACCTTTGAACCAGTGTCTCGATTTTATAATTGATGTCTGCCTACTCATAATGGAAGTACACTGTGATCTAGGCACGCCGCTGGTTTACTAATGTTTTAATATTCTGTTCCAGAGATCCTCCCGTTTTGAAAGCATACAATAAAACCGACGCTATCCTTAAATTACCAGCCGGGCGGAAACTGAGAGACATTAAGTGGCTTTCGGTTTGGTGCAGAAGATTCACCGTAAGTGTTCAATTTATCGCAATAAAAATTTCATTTTCCATTTTTTCCACTGAATTTGTTCAGAATTCATTTCGAAGTACAAAAGCTTTTTTTGTATGGGGTTAAAAGTGTTCGAAGCGAGAAATATTTACCAATTAACGGCTTCTGAGTTGAGCTCGGCTTTATAGCAATTAGTTATAATGGATTCGATCTCAGGTATATTGTTCCTAATAAATAGAGGGCGGAATGTAGGCGACTTGCTCCGCCCAGCGTGATTACTTCGAAAGTCAACCAAGGGGAAATATTAACCCAGAGGATGTTAGATCGGAACTGAGCGTGGGCGTAGGAGTAACCAAAGGTATTCCGCTAAAGGTCAGAAGTGGAGAGTTGGCTGCAAGCAGAATCCGACAGTGGGTGTATTTGATAAGCGATCGTTGCGAATCCTATTCTGCTTTTTCGAAGATACCTTTCACGTATTTTTTCTGCTGAAGAGTAGAATACTATTCAACCGATTGAATGCTCTTTTATTTGAACGATATCGCAAAAATACCTAAACTGTTATAGGGATATTGACTTAAAAAAAGTTCAATTACTCATCTTCGTACATTTTTATGTGACTGTTGATTCTAGAGAAAATAATGGTGCAAACTGGCAGCTGTTAGTTTCAATTGGCTTCGGATTGAAGTTGCGGCCGTCGTGAAGAAAGGTGAAATTCATCTCGAACGCGGTCTTTCATTGTATTCACTTTATCCGACTTCGAATAAAAAGAAAGTTACCGCGAAGCGAGGACGTAGACGTTTAAATATCTTATTCCAAGACTCTTCTGCAGTCAGGAAGAGTTTATGCGTTTTGTCCCTTGCCTTATCGGTCCTCCCTCGCCCCTATCCTCGTGATTCAACGTCCCTTTGTAAAATAAATGCCGGTAAGCCACTTCGGAGCTCTTTGCTAGTCTTGCCGAAAAAATCCCAGAGCAACAAAAGAGAGGCTTTATGGACAATCCCTGTAATGACGGGGCCTTTGGGAGCACATTTCCGATGTAGCAGCAAACGATGCCTCAGCCTATTCCCTTTTTACGTTTTACTTTCCTGATCCCACTACGTAACTTATAGCTACGCTCAATTTCACCACATCCTAACGAGTTTAACTCAAATCCAGAAGAGAGTTTTACCAGATGTATTAAGTGACAGGTTATGATGTTTTCAATTTATTTCCATAGATGGACAGTTTGGATAAGTCACATTACTTTACCTCCTGGTCGAAGTATTTTTGCCCTCGGGCCTTTTGGCTATGTAGAAGAATTGGCATCCGTTGATGGTTAGAAGAGAAATGAAGAAGAAAAAAACTCAGAGAATATGGTCTGAGTATTTCTTCCATCCAATTAACTGACACAACAAAAGAAAGACAATAATAAACGCTGCAAATAATTGTACAGTGGTTTATTCTTCCTTCACTTCAATAATGGTTTAAAAAGATTATCTATTTTTTATAGTAATTATTCCGAACATTTTTGTGAATGTTCCCACCAAAAAAACTATTGGGGAAAACTCCGCAGCAATTTTTATTTATTCTCAACTTCTATTTATTGTAATTTTAATCATTTTTATTTTTCTTAATTAAAAGCTGAATTTTTTGCCTAACTGTACAGCTGGAGAGAGTGATTGACGACCATTCCAATGCGTATTGAACGATTTTTATAGCTCCAAAAACTCTCGAATTATACCCTCATGTCAAATTACTGAAAAATCTCCCTAATTCGTCACAAAAGCTGCAATAACTCGAGAACCAATAAAGCTATCGACACCGCGATGGTCTCATTTGATTCAGCGTCCAAAAATCTATAGAAATTGATACCAAATACACATATTTCTGAAAAACGTTGGAAAATATGAATTTTCTCCCCCTCAAAACCCTCCAAAAATACCATTAAAGTTGAGCTAGCGATTTGATTAAAGAATTGAGCCATTGTCAGTCCAAGATTGATTTTTGGTGAAAATTTCTAGAATTTAGCTTTTATAGTTTCGCCAAAAAAGTGTAGACAGAATTTTTTTAAATTGGGTATTCGGATTCTGAATGCCCTGAAACGTAGGACATCAAATTTTGAGGAAGAATTAGAAATTTTTTCCTTGGGCAATTACAATGTTTTATTATTGAATAATAAACCAAAAACGTTGAAATTATCGTCTACTAACGCAAAAGAGCCATCCCATCCTAGAATATCCATGAAGAGTCTCTAGTTTGCTATAAATCTGCTATAATTTTGCAATAAATCTGCTATAATGCCGTATAAAGCGCGTGCACATAGGCCGTTTCATGCGGAGAAAACGATGACACGCACTAGCGCGAAAGGCAAAAACGAGGGTACGAAACTCAGTTCATATCTGGACAATGAAAGTCACCCCACCGTGAAAACCGTTCTCGCTAGAAGATGGCATACAAGTCCTTACGCTGTAGCGCCGCACTACTGTTCTACACTGACGGCTTGGGTTGGGACGCTTCACAAAAAGGCCTGATTTAGATGCGGAGGTTCATAAAAACAAAACATCATACTCATCCCGTGCTAGCCTATTATTTGTATCTCCACCCCTCGCCATCGTGCTTACCGAGCCAATCTCGTACGCTTCATGATTCATTACCAACTAACTCTAGTAGGGGAAGTGTCAACTCTTAGAAGTTAATGCTTATAATTCGATATTAAAGAAAAAGCAAAAACGAAGCATAACTCGACATTTCGAAAATAATAAATTGAATTGAAAATAACAAAATCGGCGTCAAATTGACGCATTTTCCCATCCCTTCTGGACTTTGATTGTGTTTTTTTAATTATTATTATAAATTAGCTACAATGCCGGTATTGATAAATACAACGGCGGTAGGTCAAAATTATGTATATTATTGTATCAAAATTATATATTATCTGCCGAAAAGTAATTTTTCCTGAAAACCGTAAATGATTCCTCCATTTCAGCCTTCTCCTTGTGCCAAACTGGAGAAAGGTCGGCCTTACATTACTTATAAACGGCGGCCTCACATTACTTATAAACGGCAACTGAATATTGTTGTTTTCTGAGTTTCATTTCCTGGTCATTAATTTTGCCAAGGAGGACGAATGGCTTGTAGCTCAAAAATCGTTCAAAACCCGATAAAATCAGAATAAAAACTTCATTCCCGCTGGGCTGTTCGGGACGAAAATCATGAAAAATCTACTGAGGAGCCAACCGCCTTCAAAAATAGGGAAAAAAAATCTTTGAACGCGGGTACCTCGGAAGTATTATGTGATATCCGTAATCCGAAAAAAAAAACAGATTTTGCACATTTACTGGGAAATTTTGGTATATTATTCAATAATAAACTATTGTAATCGCCCAAGAAAATTTTTTTCTAACCCCCCTCAAAAGGGGGTGTGAGGGTGAGAAAAAGAAGCTATAGACCCTATGGCTCCACGTCGCCCTGAAAATAATTATTACGATAATTTTTGATTTTCTGAAAATTAGGCGCGATGATGGGATTCGAGAATACATCTAACTACGTATAACATTTAATGCGTACTCAGCTCCGTCCTATACAATCGTTTTAGAGGAAGTTGCAATGGTTTATTATTGAATAAACAATTCCAGAGAATGGGTAATATTCTCTCTGTATCCTATCATTATTTAAAAATAGGCATCGCCCTTAAATGACACCGCCAATACGAACCGATGAATCAGAATTATCGAGCGGATCGCATCCAAACTGGAATCGTAGGCGGGGAGTTGGAGAAACGTTAAAAGCTAAATTGTATCCGGTGGGTGGCGTTAGGCCGGTCACGTGTCGGCCACCCCCGTCTATCTGTTGCCTGCGTGATTGAGCTCACCCCATAAAAAACTCCCGGTCCATTCATCCCCTGCTGTGACGTCAGTGTCACGCTACATTGGCTAGGATTCATTTAGGAAAGGTTATTTCTGCTCATGAACCAATTTCCAAGGAACACGGAAAAAACTATCAACAGTGACGTTGTTTTGATTTATTTTTAAAAAGAAACGATATAATAAATAATAAAAAAGAAGCAACGATGGTGTTTTTTTTTTCGATTTATATTAAAAAAAAGATAAACAATTGTAATCGCCCAGGAATTTTTCATCAAATAATAAAAACTTTTTTTCGGCTATTCACGAGTTATATACTAAAAGTGTCTTTTTATAATGCGCATCGTGAAAAATGTCAGCAGACATTTGGAAATGTCTCCTTTCACATGAAAAATGGCAACTTTCACTTGAACAACGTCGGTTTTAACCCCTCATACTTCACCAATCATTATTCGGCAGCTTTTTTCGCTTCCTCCCTTTTTCCCCTTCCATAATTTTGGAGCTAAGGTATTGTACTACCGTACCTATTTCAAATATGTTACTATAGGTTTCAAACATTCGTAAAAACTGGCAGGCCACTGAGGAAAATTTTTGTGAGTAAAATATTACAAAACCTGCGGTAGATAAATTGAACGGAGAGCCATTAGGCGGCGGAGCGTGTCATTCCATTCGGTTCGGGGTAATATTTTTTATTGCCAGCCGACCCTATAAGGGCGGCCATTTTTTCTTTCCGCATTTTGCAACGTAGAGGACAAAGGCGGCTTAGTTTACATTATTCCCGAACACCATCGGCTCAATGATCAATTATTTTTTAATTGATTTTGCCAGAGTTGCGAATAATAACCGCTTGTCATGCCCTCATTGAAAAATGTTTGAACTTGATATTGAGTTTTAGAGTTTTTCTCGGAAAAGAGTCGAAAACGCCGGAATGTTGAGAGTTTCAGCCCCGAAATTGTCCCTGAAGAATTTTCGATCGGATTATGCTTCCCACGGTTAGTACAATCGTAGCTCTAAATGCGGCCTGATAATGTTTAAAAAATTCCTTCAACAGCCTAGTCAGCGCAGTAATGCATTTTCTTTCTCTCAATACCTTCGGCTAAAACAGAGGAGCGAAATTTCTCCCAAGTTTGGCCGGGAGCGAAGAGGAAGCGATAAAAGTGGAAGAACGGGAGTCAAGGAGCACGAGCTGGCAACGACGCTTATGGCGAACAAACGCCCTGGCGAAGGAAAGATAGCGAACATTAGGGTGAAATAATAGCGATTATCTAGGTCCAGTGGAGCAAGCTTTCCGAAGGGTGGAACTGCTACTTGTGATAAGGTACTTTGCTATACGTTCGAGCAAGGAGTTGCTGTAGTTGCTTCATACTAGAGCGAAAAGCGTGGCATTTTTCAGTCAGACGGTAATTACAGCGAGGAAGATTCCAAAGCGTAAAAACTAGCGTTTTGCAGAAGGAATGATAAATATTGTGGTTTCAATTCGCCATCCAAGGCATACACTTGACCAGATACGACTACGTCTGCAAAACTGGACGATTTATTAGTGACGGAGGATTATGTATCAAAATGACAAATTACAATTTACAGTGATTATTGCCGGGTTAAGAGCTTCGTGAAGCAATTTTTCAATAAAAATAAATAAATTTCCAGTGTCAAATATTGAGCAATAGCTGTTTTTCCACTAATTTTGCTTCTCATTCATTATAAGTTGAATCCATTTTCTCGAAAATTTCTGCAAGAAGATCGCAAATTCGCGGAATGCGTTCTCTAACAATTTTTATAGCGTCATGAATTGTTAATTATTGTTCGTGTTTCCTCTTCAGAATCATCCTAAATTAATAAATCAATTGGAGGCGGTAAAACCAGCCATTATTTTCCAATCTGCTCGCCCAATTTATATCGAATTTGCGGATGTCTTCAGGTCCAATCTTCAAATTTCCCCCATGATAAATTCAACAATTAACCATTCTTAAAATTAATTCTACAAAATAATTTTAATTCCAGTGTCATATAAATGTCAATACAAGTTTTCACATTGACCCTGACAGAAATTTGGCGGTTTCTCGAAGGAAGTTCAATGCCTGAATATCACTAATCAAATCATCAGATACGTCAGTATCTCTTGTAGCGTCGGTTTCGCCGTTGGGTCGAAAAGAGCGAATAGAATTCGACAAGTCGGCTAATGCCGATTTCAGGGCTCGAATAAGACCTTGATGATAATTTCCCGGGTCTCTCAGATCAGGAGTCGAATCGTCCTTCGGTTTGTCTGACGTTGTGACCGAGGAAAGGGCGTTGTTGGTGGGAAATGGGAAAGAGAATGCCGGGAGGTATGCGTGCGGTACGACATAGTAGAGTGTAACTTTAATACAATCCTCCGCCGTACATGGAAACCCTCGGCGAAGAAGTGGTAGCAACGTTTAGCTTTGGGACGTCTCGTATCGAACGAGAATTCCACGAAGGAGGGAGGGGGCCACGCCTCCGCAGCGGAATGCGCATGCCGCTCCGGGGTTTCCCTAGGTAAAGTATCGGAGGTTGTAGTAGGAACGTGGAGGAACGACTGCTAAGGCATTGGGGTGGGGAGGTGTGTCGGGAAAGCCAACTTCCTCCTCAAGCTATGTGTAACCAAATAAAATTTGAAGAAAAACACCTTACCCACGAAGGCGGATTTGATGGAAAAAAATTCGCTCACCAGGCATAAAAAACGCAAGGAATGCGCCTAGTTATAATATCTGTTGGATCTGTGGAACTACTCGAACGCCCCATGGCTCGATATGTTGGAAAAAAACTTTTTTCGCACTGATTCGTTTGTGAAAATAACTGCAGAAAATATTCAGTTCTCGGCCCTTGATTGATAGTTTGTTCCATCTTGAGCCTTCGAAATTAACTGATGATATTTGAGTACTTGAGTCGATTCACCAGAAGATTCTTGAAGCGGGTTTCAAACATGAATGGTAGATCGCCAGAACAAGAGCCGCATTTGAAATTTCTATTGCTAACTTGCTTGTTGGTACCCTAAATGTCCATAACCTTGTGCACCGGTATTCAAACTGTCAGCTTAATACTAGTATGACCGCTTGGAATGTGGAGTTGACTGGATAGCGACAGTATTGGCTGCAAATTATTAATATAATTTCTTTCATATACAGGTGAACTTTGGGGAAGTGTTCATTCCTCCAAATCTGGAACCGCCTCGAATGAGAGTTCTCCCAGAGTTCAGGCGGTTGGCTCACGGTCTTCGCTCTGGCAACATCACAATTTTGGATGCGAAGACGTTCTACATACCCAATTTGCACTATGACGGAGCCGGCCCAGACGCCTATTTCTGGGTTGGCAACGGTTCGGAACCGGGCCCTTACGGTATCAAGGTCCCAAATGAAGTTGAAAGGTAATTTCAAGGTGAACTGCAAGATGCAATTTCATTGGTGATCTGCCCTAAGAATGAGAATTTCCAATAAATGAACTAAAATTTACTGGTTGCAGAATGATCTCCTAGAGGTTGCGCAAAAATTTCAAGATGCCTAGCCTTCCATTTATAACCCTGAAAAATCATTCTTCCCGAGTCCTTTTGCAGCTTCTTTCGTTTGGGTAATTGTTAGGTCAAGATTTAGCATCAAATTTCTTCTTTTCCTTGTCGTCGCATTTTTTTATGTCCAGCGGGTGTGAGGGGGAGAAAAACCAGGCGACTCATTCTCCGATTCTTTGTTTGCTGGCCGAGCACTTTCACCCATTCGGGCATTTTCAGGGTGACGTGGAGCCATAGGGTCCACAGACTGTGGTGCTCGGCCAGCAAACAAAGAATCGGAGAATGAGTCGCCTGGTTTTTCTCCCCCTCACACCCACTAGACATAAAATTTCTTGGTTTTTTGACTTGAAAACATGCAAATTAAGGTCATTTTTTGTTCTCAGTTATTAATGATTTTTTAAAGTTCAAAACAGATGGGTATAGGAAGCTAAAATTTGGAAACTGATAGATGACAGGGTGTTTGCTCGCTGGGAGGGAAAACGTGAATTTCCTAGTGAATGAACGCCCGTTCATTACTTGCGATGCTTGGTATATAAATGTGGAATCAACTCATCTATGCCATTTCTACTCTAGTTTTTATTTCTATCTCAGTAGCCTTCCTACTTAATTTAACCGACGTTCGTCCATTAAAAAAAAGCAAAAAGAAAATAGTTCCTACATGATGCTACTGCTTCTTTCTTCCAATTATTCCTAGATGTGCCTTTGATCTCTTCTTCCAAATAGATAGAAATTCTAGGTCTCACATGAACAATTATTAATACTAATATTTTCTAGTGTTTATTCGCCGGCAAAAAATGTTCATTCACAAGGAAAACTACGTTAATTTGCTAATAAACTATAAAATATTGCTTTAAAAATTTTTTTTAATTTTTATATTGAAGTTAACGTAGTCGAAAGAAAATATTTATATTCGTTCTGAAAGTATTTTTATCGTGATGGGGGTAAAATTCTCAAAATAAATATGCCTAATGTCAAAAATTTCTTCAAGCCGAATTCCCGAAAACGATTTTTGAAGTTCAAACATGTCCCAACCCACTGTAGAGTATTCATTCGCAGAAAGGAAACTTGATTTTATTTATACTCAAAACAGTATTAAATACTTGGCACCCATTTCCCAATCAATGTTTCATCTTGCAAATGAAAGCTAGGTAATGCAAAAAATCGTTACTTATTTTTCCATTCGTGTTATTCACTTGTTGCTCTCGAAATTCAACTTGAAAGAGCGTTTTTCAATATTGCAGTATCGAACCTCTGCGCGGCTATTTGGGCGAAGACATCGAAATCCAACTACCGGGAAACCTCACCGTTTACGACATCGACTGGCTTGCCGTTTGGTGCGTCCAGTACCAACATAATTTCGGCCACGTCAACATCCCCAAAGACCTCGACGTGCCTCCGGCCCTCGGCCAAACAAAGATCACTGTTAGTAAGAAAAAACGCAAAAAAAACCCAACGTCGTTTATCAGTTTTTTCGCCTTGCACAAAATAGTTCCATCGTGGAGCAAAGTTTTCGGATCGTGGTTTTGAAATTTCGTAACTGTAAATAGCGAAGCTGGATTTTCTTCGGCGGTAAAGGTCTCGAGATGAAAAATAAAGACAACTTGATGACAATTCGTATGAAAATTTATTGATAACTCCTTCAGAATTTAATGTATTTTTGGGTTTCACGCTGACTGGACAGCCACGTTGGTGGTACTCGCCGGTAAGTTTCACCTACTATAGCTATATTCCCCGCTTCCAGCTTTGCAATTGTGTTGAACTATTCGATAAATTTGTCGAACAGCTCGGGAAAGGTGGGTTTTTTCAAAATATTCCACGGAAAAGGATTTCGATTTCCATCGCACACGAGGCTGACAAATACTGTTACATTGACCTCTCATCTACATTGAGCAATTGATTTTTAAGAATGCCCATACACTTAATGAGTCGAATTTTGCTTATCGGCTAAAGCTTATAGCTAGAGCAAGCTTTAGATTTTGAATTAATCAAAAGCTACTGGTTTTATAGATTTCCGTTCTATTTTCCAGACAAGCAGCCCTATCCCAGAAACGGGCGGGGAGGTCTACTCGAATTGCAGAGATCTTCTAGACGAAAGAATGCAAGTACAGTGGCGGATCGAAGGCGAATGGCTGCAAGTGACTGTCTCGGCGAAAATACGCGAAGACCAATACATGTCCTTCGGTATATCCGGAGAGGACGGAAGGTAAATTTCCATTTCTTTGGAAATGTCAATATAAAAAGTTTGAAAAGGGTAAAAATAATAGGTCCTCTTCGACAAAAATGTAATCCTTATGGATAAACCTTTACAAAAAACAAACCCCTTAATTAAAATGATAAATAATTCACTGATTGATTCGCCAAGACCAGCAAATATTTGAATGAATATATGAACGAACTAATTAATAACTTTATTCCACATGGTACACACATCCCTTAATTAAAATGATAAATAATTCACTGATTGATTCTTCTAGACCAGCAAATATTTGGACGAATGAATGAATTAATAATTTTATTCCATATAGTATTACAAAAATTTAAATTGTTCTGCACATGTCCATAGGAATATACCTCAAACCAAGGATTGGATAGTCATGAGCGGTTTGAGGGAGTTCGCTCTCCATGAAGTTTAATAACACAAAATAATATCCCTTTTTTTTCTATACACGATTTAAAGGTAATAAAGTATACAAAGATAGTAAATTAAATATGAACCTTCGTAAACACGTATACGCTGATCATCAATTTATTACGTTCCTCTGAACTATTTGCAATAACCCAACTACATATTTACGAGTACATATAAATAGTACATATAAATCATCATATAAATCTCGTACATATAAATAGCTTTAAATAGCTACATATAAATAGCTTTTAATAGGATTATATATTACTCGTGATGTAAATAATGGATGACTTATGCGGAATCTTCATGCAAACAGAGCTTCAATATTTTTTATTTGTTTGTTATCGGTTTGTAATACATTTAATAGAGACATGTGTCGATGTTTCAATATCGGATATGAAAGAACATGTTCAACTTGACTTCTATTTTCGCAGATCGTCCATGGTCGGGGGTGACATAGTTGTCGCTTATTACAACAAGGAAAAAGGAACGTTCCATGCAGTCGATTACTACATGTCAGCTACGTCCCAGTGCGACGGTAAAAATTTGAACTACTACACCACGAATAATTCAAGCTCGTTCAACTATAAAATATCTCGAGTATCGAATATCTATTACAAAACAGCATTAAAACGATTTTCTTAAACCTCACGTTTCAACTTACTGTTCGAAAATTCAAGGCCAAAACGGAGTCTGCCCGGACGAAAGGATCGGCGGAAGAAACGATGTTCAGATGATTTCTGGGGAACGAAAAAACGGAGTAACCACTATTGTCTACAGGCGACCTTTGCATACGAACGAACCAATCAACGACAGGCCGGTCGTTCGGAACGGTGACACGTCCGTCATCGCCGCTATTGGACCTCTCAACTCAAACTACGAAGCATACGCACACGCTCCCAACGATAAAACCAACGGTACGCCTAATTGAAGTAACTCCAAAACAGAAGTAAAAATTTCAGATTTTTATAGCTTGAATAATAAATTTACAAATCGGAAATCAAACGCGAATAAGGTATTTAAAAAAAATAATATGAAGTTGCATTACAGGTCTTTGTTGATTTATTTTACATTTATTCGTTGCATTATTTCTATTGAAATTTATTTTTAGTCTTCTATGTTTATGCCGCTAAAAAGGATTTTTTGAAGGTATAATCGAATTATATTGAATTGTCCTAAGTGCATAAAATTTGCGTAGCCTCTTAAGCTTTTCTTGTTCATTGCGTATTTAGATTTACTAACTTTTACCTGCCTATAGCTAATCAGTGTCGGACTTAATACGATTACAGAGGACGTGAGGATCAATTTCGGAAGCAAACACGACGGTCAATGCGTTGGCTCTTTGTACAATTTGCCGGACGAAGAGGAATTACAACCTTGGAAACCTGAAATCATCAAAAGCGAAACAATGTTTTCCGTGAGAATCGGTCCCAGCGGTGGTAAACGGGGATACTCAGCCATCACCGGTGAGCGACAAACTAATATTATCGAGTCACCACATAAAAATCTACTTTTCCCGAATGAAAAAACGCAAAAGGAAAAATGCACTAAATTTTATATGAATCAAAAAATTAAAGTTAAAAAAATTGGAAGCGAATTGTAAAAGAAGGAACTGTAATTAAGTTCGTTGATTTTGGTGCGAAAGAACAAAAAATTCACCATCACATACGCATATAAAATTACAAGATTTCTATTGAATTGACCTTTATTCTTCAATTTTCCAATGCATTCAACAAAGGAATTGAATCAGCTATAGTTGATGGTAAGATCAGAAAATATATTTGTATTTTTCATCCGTATATTTTCAACAATATCAATATTAATTGACTACGATTATTACTAACTACTTTTCACTTATTTTATTAGCTTTTAAGATTCGATTCATGCGAACGCCAACGTCTGGTTTAAACTCGACGCTTTATTATTTCCACAGGCATCACTCCGTGGGGTATCTGCTATTACATCAATGATCTTATCATTCCTGAAATCTACGTCGTTCGCGGCAAGACCTACACATTCATTGTTGAAGCAGGTATTGAATAACAACCAAATAATGAAACCCAATAAAATACTGTAATTGCCCTTTGCAAATACATCAATTGCAGCCAATTTATAATTCGATTTCGAGGTCCAAAGTGATCAATCTAGTTACTAAATAGGGTTAAACTAATCGAAATTGAAACTGTACAGTAAATTGGTTCAATTACTAGAACCGACCGTATTAGCAATAAAAACTGCGGTATCGAAAATAAACAGTCGATAATTCACCTGATTCCGGCACCTTTTTTTTTTTATTGATTTCTTACGGGCCGAAGCCCAATTACAATGTGAAAATTTAATATAAGCAAAGGAAATACATGATGTGATTACATAAGATAACAAAATTAATAACAAAAACACCTCTTCGAATAATATGAAAATGAAATTACAGGAAAAAAACTTAACCACTTCTCTTAAAAAAAAGAAAAGAAAATTTTCAATTTCTAATGATTTTCGCAGGCAATGATCCGACAAACCGTGCGAAGTACCACCCGTTTTACATCACCGATAACATGGACGGTGGTTTCGGACAAGATTCAGAAGCTCAACAGCGTAAGCAGAGATTGTTCGCTGGTGTTGGCTACGACGCCGAAGGCTTCCCATATCCGACTGCAGGTGAGACATAGGTGACATTTCATAAGAATACTACAATCTGGAGTTTATCCATATTGAATTTGAAAACTATATTCGCTTTTTTAGCGGGTCGATACTGCGAATGGGAGCACAGCACGATCGACATGTCTGAATCGAGTGAAACTTTCGAAGAATACAGGGAAACGTTGCGACTGAAGTGTCAATCTGGAGAGCCCAGCGTACTGAATTGGACAGTGCCGATGGAATCGCCGGATACACTGTATTACCAGGTAAGAGTTATTTTTAACCGACTTCAAAAAGAGGAGGTTACTATGGTTGACTTACGGATTTTTTTCGGTATGTGTTGTCCGCTGGCGTTCAGATCCGATCGGGTTACTTTCTTTTTTTTTTGTTTGAAAGGGTTACTATCCAGGTAGGTCCCATAATTTTTTCAATTGAGTCCATCCAGTAGTTACGTCCCCAGATGCGGAGAAATGCCGGAAAACGTGATCTCCGCGAAAACAGCATGTTTTGACTTCGTGAGCAAATAACTTCTAGAAAAATTGCCCGATTGTTTTGTTGTTGGACTAAAAGTAGATACTTTTTTGGCCGTATTTATGAGAAAATTTGTTTCAAAATCACTTTTTTGGAATTTTTATGGTTGTAGAAACAAAAAAAACTAAACAAGCCATAGCATTTTTGTTAAATGATTTGAACTCTGCATTAAATTATCGTCAAATAGCGAAATTATAAAGGCCAAGTGATTTCATTATAATGCACTAACGTTTGGTAAATTTCTCATTCAGTGTTACTACGGATAAGCTTAAGAAAATCATAACTCTATTATCATTTGAGAAAATAAAGACAGAGCTAGAGCGGCCCGAAGAGAAAGTCAAAAGTCCTTAGATATACAATTGATTGAGGAACTGGGACTAGATATCCAACTTTTGATCATAGATTCGTTAAATAGAGAGAACTTCATTGGCTGGAAAAGTCTTATTTTTTTAATTAGCCTTCATTAAAACTTAATGCATTTTATGACCCGGATTTTCGTGTTTTTTGCCTGTTTTTCTCCGGTAATTTTTGAACCGACCACTTTTACATGGGACGAGAAAGAGCTATCAAAATCCTACAATTTGGTGTATTTAATTTTATTTTCATGTTATGTCCCCGCGGAGTTATTCGCGTTTAAAGAAATGTCAAAACACGTTTTTTGACATAAAGTGGAATATATCTCGAGAGCTATTACATACGCTAGCCTTTTTTAATTTTTAATCGATTCTACATTAAATTTCCTTCATTTTCCTCTACAGCACCTAATCATTCCCAATTCGCGAACGTGACGAAAAAAAATCTCAAAGTTGAAACTTCAAAAGTATAAAAAGCGAAAAAAATCGAAAAATATCAATTGTCGTAAGAATTTGATTGTTTTCACTTTGAATTCCAACTCTACGTCTAATTTCCTGTAAGAATCATTAATTAATCAAATTTGATCCGTATACTGTAAGTATTTGCAACAGATTTTCAAAGTTGAAAAACATGACACCTGTAGTACTGAAATTAGTAAAAACTGATCGTTGTCGTCAAAATTCCGCCGTTTTGAAGTTAAATTCGGATTCAGCGTTAAAATTCCTATAAGAAAAGCTTTCAAAATGGTTCGAAAACGGAAATTTAATTTTCGGAGCTAGCGGAGCTCGAAAGTTCAGCCGGCGAAAAACTCGATTTACAGAAAATAATTTCTCTGGCTCTGTTTAAATTTTTTTCACCAAATTTTTTGCTATGTACGTGTGTAAGGCGTTCAAATGAAGACTCCTGCATAATAAAACAATTGATTCACATGAATTTTAACCCCGAAAAGCACGGTTAAAGGTCAATTTTTGAGCTTTCAAAAACCGATTTTTTTGGACCACTTGCAAATTTTTCCGAGAAATAAAAAAAATCACGAAAATACATCATGGTAAGACACAACTTTCCTGAAAATTTCAGATTTTTATCTGTATCGAAAGACGAGTAAAAAATCGTTAACTGATCGGTTGAAAAAAATCGCAGGGGTACCCCTTGGATTTTTCGCGAAAAATTTTTTGAAATGGATTTCGCTCAAATTCAGCATAATGATAGTTGATGATGTGTATATCAATAGTATATGGTTCATTCTTTGTTTCTTTCGCACTAACTAGATGAAAATAACGTTTAAAGTTGAAAAATGTCATTTTTTCGTGTATAGGCTACTAATATTGTTGAATAACGCAAAAACGGTTGACAAAATGATAGGTACACTACATTGGGAAAATGTGGACAGTTAAATGACCTATCTTTTGGTATATTCAAACATCTGAATTGACGATTTTTTGTTTAAGTTATCCACTCTGCAAGTTACAAATCTTGGAAAACTTTAAAGTTTAAGTGCTTTTCTCGGGTATAACTTTGCTCAAGTTGAAAAATTCGCTACTTTATGATACAAAGTACGTGCAATACACACCAACAACATAACAAATTATAGCAACTACCTACTAACCATTTATAACAGCCGTAAACATTTTAGCTCAATTCGATCCTATGACATCATTGCTCTGGGCCATTTTTAGTTCGAAAACTAATCAAACAATATCGATTGTCGCTAATACGAATTTGTGACTGCCGCAGTGCTACATTCACAAACATCTGGGATGGAAGATTCACGTCCTAGACACTGAGGACAGCCTATCATCAGCTGAAAGAGGACCAAGTTTAGCCACTAGTTTAACGTTGATATCTCTCATAATGACGTTTATTTTCACGTTACTAACAAGGTGAATGAACATTGATATATTTAGAACAGTATCCTAAAAACCCTAGTTCACCTTGCATATTGACGCGTGACGATCGGTATCGAATCAAAATCGTGCACAAAATTTACCCATTTTTTTAAAAAGCGTAGTACTATTTTCGGTCTGTCGCGCGTCCATATCGACAAGAGCAACATCGAAATGAGCTCTCATCTTCGAGTTTGTCAACGCTCATGCTAAATCAATCGTGCCAGAAAGTCTAGTTGTTAGCCCTTCATATCATAATGGGAACAATGTATCCGATCCCTTCACAAACATATAAAAACGCATATGTGAGGAATAGTTCATATCCTAGACAAGAACAAAAAACAAAAAAAAAACAAAATTTGAAAAAAAAAACCAGAGACGATATGAATTTTTGAGTTAATTTTAATTGACCAGGAGAAATATTTACTACATGCAGAAAATCATCAAACGATTCATATCAATATTTGCGTAACGATACTAATTTATCCCACTCCATATATCAATTTTTCGTAGACCGAAATTTTCTTATAGATAAAAATCTCTGCCTATTTTAATAATTGGCCACCGTAGAATTACAGCTGTGATACCATCGAAATCGAATTCCATATCAATAACGTTTGACGCATTTTCACAAGCACATGATTGCATGAGCGTTGAACTCGAGGCGGGCTGATTAGGAATACAGTAAAATCAACCTCGAATGAAGAATATCAATGTGAAAACATATCAGTGGCTCGTGTGAATGGATTGGATGATGGAAGTTTTAAAGCATGATCCGTCTTGCAAGGATCGTGAATTTCACCGTATGAAAAATATGTATTTAACGTGAGGATTTCCCAATTTTAAATGTACGGATTTCGAATAATTAGATTAACATATTGCAAAGCAGACAATAAATTTACGTCTCGAAACATTGACAATAATTTAAGGCTCATTGCGTAAATGAAAATAATGTAAAAATACTCTAGTAGTGTATTCCTATTGATACGTTGATCATGTAAAAGAAAAACTTGAAAAAAATATTGCGTCAATGTAGTTTTGAAATTCGGACAATAATTATTTGTAAATACAAAAGAATGACTCTAAAATAATGTATCAATAAAAATTATCGCTAAGCTTACTCGTATTTTAAATGAACGACATTTTTTGTGAACGATGCAAAGTGAATCCTATTTTTGATGTTTCAATTAATGGCCGACTTCGACGCCTGCATTTTTCGTCGTTTTGACTGACGAATAAATGAAATAAAACGGGAGTTTTGAAAAATTGAGTCACGTTGTCAGTGATCCAAGGCTTTGAATTTTTTATTTTTTATTTTATTTTTTATTTTTTTGAATTTTTTACAGAATAATTTCAAATTTCCCGGAATAGGTATTCGAGGTTTTTTTTTTTTTTTTTTTTTTTAAGATATTGGCCTTAGTAATTTGGGTATCAAAAAGGGCAAAAACGAAGATGTTCAGATTCAAAATCCTCCTTTTCCCAAGATTGTCTAATGAATAATTTAATGAAAAATAAACTGTCCGATAGCCACTCTTATTATTTTGTACAATTATATTTTTTTGTTATACGACCATAGCATGTCAGCTTGTTGTTGCAGCAGGTCGCTGCTGTAGTTATTAACGCATTTTGAAAGAAAATGATAACTCAATTTTATGGTGGTTTAAATTTCGAATCTTCAGTGCGCTCTTTCTATCACTGTTACGGACAAACTGCCTTTTCTGTTCATAATCCACCTTTTATTGTTCTCTGCACTGCTCGATTGTTCCTTTCGCCCTTATTAGCATTTTTCATGTACAAACGCACATTTACGTTATTAGTAAGTTTTTAACTAGAATAATCGTTTTTACTAACTATGCTAGGATTATTAAATGTAAGGAGTCTGTTGACAATAACTACGAAAATCGAGACAATAATGATTGAAACTGCTGTATCTTCAAAAAACAGCGAAATCTACTAATAATGTTTAAAAAAAATTTATTGGGAAAATTTTTTCGAAACAAATTTTAGGATTAATCTATCTGCTAGAACTAGTGACATTGTACATAAATCTTGAGTTGAAAAACATATATTTTCGTTCACGGTATGTACATTTTCCGCATAAATTTATCGCAACTAAACGTACCGCAGCAATACTCATTAACGATTTCCCAAAAAATATTATAGTAGAAGAAAAACGATACCACCGAAAAATAAACCAACGCGCGTTTTCTATTTAATTTTAAGTTCAATAATTTGTCACTTTTATCAGCTCGCTCGCTCTCGAGCTTTATAAATTTTTTCAACATAGTAAACACAATGTAAAAATATATTTTCAGAAAAAAAAATTCCGATGTATTGACAATAGAGGTATAAATTGAAAATGTACATAAAATACGATGGCTTCTCGCCATGTGAATTTGCTCTTTCCTTAATAAACAACATCTTCATGTAGATTAATTGCTGTTGAGTGTAATTGCTTCATTTTTCAAAGGTGAATAACTGTTCGGAATTTCGCTGAAAGGATTTTTGAGGATTTCGTACGATGGAATCGGTGTTTAGGAGTTGAATAAGTGCCTTTTTTTAAATAAATAAAAAAACAACAACAAAATTAAAACGTTGAACATTGGTGTTTTGTGTAAAATGTTGACCACGAGTGATAAAAGCGTGATCACTCAATGACGTTTAGGATCTCACTGAGTGGCTAACCTTCACGGTGAAATTCACACCGCTTGGTGCTCGTTTTGTTATTTTCAGAAGAGAAAAAAAAAATTCCACTGCATTTAGCTTCGAAAAATGAATGGCCTAGTGTGGTGAAATTTCCAAAATATGAGCAATGTTGAGGTAAGTTTGATAACTGACAATAGCTTATGATATAGCGAACGATTTCGAATATTAGGTTACTTGAAGACGAGAAAGTGCAGCGAGAAATTAAAAAAATGAGCATAAAACTGTTTTTTTTTTTTTTTTTTTTTTTTTTTTTTTTTTTTTTTAATCAAATTGGCTAAAAAGCAGTTAGTGTCCGTGAATTGTGAGAGGTTATTGTTCGAAGTATTAATAAAAACTCGGAACAGTTCTGTAAACACGAAAAAAATAGCCAATAGAGTGAAAAAATGCCGATACTCTCATTCAGTAGTTTGATACGCCATAGTGACCTAATTGAATATTTTGAAGACGATTTTTAGCGCCTAAGAATCGTGTGAATAAAAGGTAATAGCAGAAGCTGAGCTACGTAATATTATAACGTGAAGAATCCAAAGTTTAAACAACTTACTCCAAGACATTTTTAGGACGTTCTTTCTCGCTGCTCAATTCCGTCGGAAAATCCCTCGCAGAAAAGTTTTTTCCAGATAATGGTTTCCTGATTCTCCACTACATCTACAATAGGAACAGTCAAATGCTGAGTTCATGTCTGCTCTGATCGAACAACGCATACAATAGCATACAAATCTTCATCACAATTTCAGCATAAAACAACAATGTTGCTCATATTAGCATTTATTCGCGTGTAAAATAAACTATTCCTCCCGAGCCAGAGGTGTGTATTTTGTAAACTACCGTGTAATTATAGTATCATTGAAATAATAATTTTATTTTGTCTTTCATTCGTCATAGCTTTCATCGTAAATAATTCTCGTTCCCGACAATAAAATAATTGTAACGTTTGACAATACTAGTACTTTGATGAAAAGAAATAAACTTTTGTGTATACTTCGAAAAGCTGTATTATCTTCATTCATTGTCAAAAAAATATGTGTCTGTATATACAAGGTATTCAAATTTTCCTATTCGCCTAGCTCTAATTAACATTGGATGGTCAAATTTTTAAAAAATCCCCAGGCGGAATAAATCTTTCACAGCCTCGATTTCGAACATGGCGTTGCTAAAGTTTTCAAAAACAACATTGGTAATTAACCTATTGAATTAATTTAATTGTCTAGCCGTACTAGGTCGATACTGTAAGTTATGGTGTATATTGCTTCAAAGACGGAATATATTGTGAGTTTTCCAAGTACCTTTGTCCTTGTTTTCTCCTTTCGTCCACTCCAATTGACTGAGAGACATGTCATCCCACACTTGTGTGTCATTGAGTAAGATAAGGTAAGACAAATATGCATAAGGATGTCTGCACTTGTAAAATCAGACCTGTTGAAAAATTTTCGGAATTTTGATAGCGCACAGCACTTCGACGGTGTACACATTTTTTTCTATCGTCTGAGTATTTTGTCCGTGCCGTAAAAAGAATCCAAATTTTTATAGTATTTTATCATTTAATTACTATAATAATAATTTACCGTTATTTTATTTTTATAATTTTTGTAGTATTTTATCATTTAATTACCTAAATGATAATAGTATTTATAGTATTTTCATAGTATTTTTTAATAATAATAGTAATTATAGTATTTTTATAGTTTAAATAATCTGCGTTAATGTGATTATGTTTTTGCAAGTTTTTTTTCATTTTCCTTCATTTTCATTTTCAGTAAAAAGAATCCAAATTTTTACAGTATTTTATCATTTAATTACTATAATAATAATTTACCGTTATTTTATTTTTATAATTTTTGTAGTATTTTATCATTTAATTAAGTGGTAATAGTATTTATAGTATTTTCATAGCATTTTTTGATAATAATAGTAATTATAGTATTTTTATGGTTTAAATAATCTGCGTTACTGTTATTATGTTTTTGCAAGTTTTTTTTTTCATTTCAGTTTAGTGGTTTTTTTTTTTTTTTTTGCAACACAGATTCGATAAATGTCTGGAATTCGGCTCACTTTGAATGATTTTCAGGTAAAATTGAGGAGGAACGAGCTTTAATGGAGTGGACACGCAACGCGATAGGTCACGTGCCGATGTTTTGTTGACAGGTGGGTTTCATTGTAAGGAAAATAAATGGTCATGAGACTATACGATGTCGTTCACCTTTATGGTACCTGTAATCTGCTATTATATCCGATCAGAATGAGTTTGAAAACTTCCAACGGAAAATTTCCATGCCCGTAAGAGATCGTAATTATGAGCGAGGAGTCGAGTTTTTTTCCGTGTTACAATGCCGAAAGATTAATAGCCGCCATTAGTATTATCGTCGCATTTTGTATTCAAACGGAATTAGGCTGTTGCTATAATCCAAGCTGTCCAGCTGTTGAAGATTTGTCGTGATACTATCGGACGAAAGCTTCGAGATTTCGCGCCGGACGCACAATTCACTCGGCGATTTCCTGGAGTTATTTTTATTATTAAGTACCCACATGCGCAAATAGATTGTATTAAAGAGATTTGGCAGATATTCTATATAATTAGGGAGAAAATGAGGCCTCTTATCCAACGCCGCTTATCCTTACCATTCGGTGAAATTCGAACTTTTAATTCAGCTTAATTGTACGAGTACGCCGTCGAGATAAGATTCATACCAAACTCCGATCAGGCCAATTGTAATTACCTTCAGCGCTATTCCGAACGTTGATAGGTTGATACCTAATAGGTCAACGCCAATATTTGGGAGTTCCAATTACGACCAATCGGATCGCGGTCCGCTTTTTCCGATTCGCCGTTTTCCTCCGGCTTGCTAATCAAACGTTTCAGGGCATAATTCGCGATGAAAACGGAGCACGAGCTCGACGAATGATCTGGGATGTAAAACTAGGTAGTCAATCGTTGGAACATTAGGGAACGTATTAAGTAAGCTCATTCGCTATAATCCGCCTCTCCTTAGGGTGATGATTAAAGGTGCTCAAGGTCAGCCTCTCGACGATCGTTCTGCATTTTCTGCACTGACGTTAAGGGGAGGCATAGGAATTTCTTCAAGGTGGGGTCGGGCGATTTTCAATACGAACAGCCGAGCTCTTCGTCTAAGCCTGCTTACATAGTACGTATAGCAGTATATTTCTCAAGCTGATGTCATATCGTACACTTTGAGTGTTTCCCTGAGCTCGTTATTATAGCTGTCTAAGGTACAAATTCTTTTTCTAAATCATTGGCGTGCTTAGATCGCATAGTAGTTCCACTCATAGAAAGGCCGCAAGGTTAGCACACGATAGTTATTGAAAAACTAGCCTGGAAACAGAAAGGAGAGTTTCAGTGTCTCTAATGGTCACAACAATCCGCCATCGACTAGTTGGTAACCATAAGAAACGTACGATTTAATAAAGTAACCATAACTCCCACGGTAAAGTTATAAAAAAAAGCGAAAAAACTCTCCAATAATAGAAAGACGCACGAATTCGATTGATAATGCGGAAGTATGTGAGCCCAATGATACAAGCAAAGTTTTGTAAAATGGGATCATTTCTGTAGCGAGAACACCCAAAAATGTTCCACCAGCCCTGAGGAAAAAATGTGGCGTCATTCACTCGTCTACATAAACATAAAAAAAACCTGAAGCATGGATTTTTGCATTCAGTAGAACATACCCAAGAAAAACTCAGCGTGCAATAAAATAACTGAAATTACAAATTACAAAGAAGTACGGTGTGTGAGCACAATTAAAAAAATCAAACGGCATTCAGCTGACATATAGAAATATTTCAACTCCCCTAGCGTTTGAATATAATCATTTTTGCAGTCTGAAAATATCAAAATACAGTCAATAAGCGTATAATACGGAGGTACTGTATATGAACCACGTGATAAGAATCAAACAAAAAATTCAAAATTTCCCCCTCCCAAACATCGCCCTCCCAAACATTTCAAGACCTTAAGCGTTCAAATATATTCGTTTTACCGCTTTTAAAAATTAAAATACTAAATACGCACCATGAAAAAAGCTACTCAAACGTTGAAAAACTACTCTCATAATAGCGAGTAAAAATCAAAACAGAGAAATTTTGAACGGTTATATCTCAGGCGTACTGCGTGTTATACAAAATCTGATAATTTAGTACATTCTTTGGGAGAACATTTTCTGATAATTTCATCGAGTTTAATACATTTTTTACGGAGACAATTTGTTTACTTTTTGACCACAGAAAGACGGAAACAGACACGGTCGCAGTACAGAAATATAAACATTTCTTCCAAATTCACCTCCATTCTATATTCGAATTTTCGGACGATCACAACACTATACTATTACACAACACAATTTACTACGTAAACATAGATGTAAAAAGAAAAAAATAAGAAATTGTAGCCGTTCAAACTGTTCTATAGCTACACTGCTTAAGTAGAGAAGAACTATATAAGAGGCGATGGAGGTGCTGCATAATCTATGGCAAAATTGCAATTTCTTCACCCTGACGAAATGCTTCAGATAATATTGTTTGGATCGTCGCAAGACTTTGTCGTCCTTTAGGACGATTGAACGACAGAAGTTTTGTTTCGCAAGTCACTGTAAAAGATTCGATCGGAGATGGCATCGTTAGCCGAACAGAAGACTTGGCCGATTTAACACAGCCTGTTTGTTTGTCAGGAGGTCGACTAACCTTGACCGAATCTGACTTTTATGGGCAAGTGGGTACTGATCATATTCACCAGGTAATCGATACATAAGACAAAGTAGACGACCTTTAGCTTGCAATGAAAGACGCGATTGACTGTAAGGTGAGGAAAAGCATCTCTTCGAACAAATTAATATCTGTTACCAACAAGGTATTACAAGGCATAAAGTTTTTACGGGCCGTCGATAAAATTTGTAATGAGCCAGTCAACTTATCAAGTTATGGCAGCAAGAATTAATAACACCTCGTTACAAAAAAATTACATCATTCGATATACAAGTAAGATAATGTGTCGAGTCTTCTAAGCGCTAGAAAGAACGAAAGCTAAAATCTCCTTGTTGAATCTTGTAGAAAATTTTTCGTCCGCTGTATAAATATTTTTACAATAAACAAAGTCAACTCGGAAAGGCAGAATTGTGTCTTGGAATCGTTGATTCAAAGTTGGTATCAAATGACTAAACGTTGTTGACGAACATTTCGACCCAGAACAGTGCGGACTAAATGGGTAACATTTTGTTGATACGGAGCGTTTTAAACCAACTTTATTGTCTTTCCGCTGCGGACGATATCTGTGATTGCTGTAAAACTCTGATGACTCACTCGCACCATGAGATTTGTTCACTGAAATCCTATAACGTTTGAGAAGATGATTTTTTTCACTTTCAATGAACTCACTTTAGAACAAAAAGTTCAATTATAGTGTCGTGTTTCTTAAATTATTTCAAGGTGCAAATTTAAAAAAAAAAAAAAAAAATCTAACGCTAAAATATGAATTTTATAAGAAAAAAGTTATAGGAATAATAAAACTTTATTATCTACTTGTTGACGAGCAACTTATAAATCATATTGGGGAAATAAATAAGAACCTCTTTTTAATTGGAAGAATGTTGTTCAAGTCGATATTACCGTTTGCCGAAATACTATCAACTTTCTCTTTTTTAATATAATTTGAAACAAAGTTAAAAAATACACCTCGATAAAATCGATCGTATCCCTCGCTTGATATAGACCGTATTTAAATATTCAAATTTCTCATATCATGGAATGGTGCGATACGGAATTGGGTGAACCAAATTATAATACTATCCATATATTTCTCCTGAAAATATTATTCCGTCCCGTTTAGATGGAGTGTTATTGAAAACCAACACTCGGACGTCGAAATTGCCAAATTAGCTCGACAAATTGTTGTCAAATAGAGTCGTTTTCTCCTTTGTCGGACAATTGGCTAAGGTTTTGTATAGTTGACTCGGGTATCTCGTTCTCCCGGAATCGGACTACGGGAGCACGCACGATCAAGCTCAACCGTTGTGGCACGTGATCATCACGTGAACCGTTCTCTGTCAAGGTGCCATTCTACTGCCGGTGCGGACTAATGATCGGTCTCTCTTCTCCATTACCTTACGCTAATAAAGCTACGAATTTCATCACATTCCACATAAAGAGGATTTTTAAATTATTTCTGGCGCAGCCTTTTCCATTGCGTAATAAATAATATCAGAAATAATAATATATTTACATCAATACCTGAAATAATAATATATTTACATTAATACCTGAAATAATAATATATTTACATCAATACCTGAAATAATAATATATTTACATCAATACCTGAAATAATAATATATTTACATTAATACCTGAAATAATAATATATTTACATTAATTATTTACTAAAGTACAGGGAATCACTGATACGTTCGACGAATACGAGTTCGCTTTGTTCATTTCCTCGTCGTAAGGGAGAACAAGGGGAAACCCATGAGTCAAAGAGGTCAAGAATTGCTCAACACTCGGGGTAAATCCGTTCAAGTTTTATTTGCGATCCTGATCAACTTTCGACGAGGAAAAGTGGTTAATTTATTCTGTCGAAATAGACCTTCCATTACCGTCTCAAAAGTTCGAATTTTTCCTCAATGGAACGCAGTGAATGTAACCGCCGGTTTCGTTCTAGCTGTCGCGCGATTATTTGATCTAAGCGTCGAAGAAGAAAAATTAACTTTAATTAATCGGTTGTACTTTCAATCGGATATTGGAATTCCTTACTTTGATAAGTTGAATAAATTAAATTGTTTAATTATATTTTCTGCGTTCCGTTATAAGAGCTCCTTATTCAAGCATGGGAAAAGGCCTCAGATTTATTTTTTTCAAATTTTTCATTAATGCGTTCTAGCCCAACCATCCCTGAAAAATCTAAATGTCTCCAATTCTGAGTTCCAAATTTAAATTTCGTCCAGGAATATTCATGTTCGAATTGATTATTCATTGGAACGTCTTATTCAATTACTTATTAATTAAATTGTGTGGCTTGACATTTGAACCATAGGAAAATTAATTTCTTCCCCCGGTATAAATAGCCATCAACAATAAGGGTTTTAAATGAATTTTTATTTCATTAATTTAACTTGACGCTTCAACGTCACGAAATAAAGAATAAAATAAAATTTGCACCAAGGTGGAATTTTTCCCATTTGCAGCACTTAGTCGTCCTTCCCAATAAACTTGCTTGGCCGCTGATATTTGTTTATCTAATCTTCAGCGCGAAAACAACGTCGACAAAAAATATAGGACCAGTTTTCACTCACCCGCGTCACCGGTTAGCGTAGAAAATGGCATTCGACGAACGCGGCGATGGAGCGGCAGTTAATTAGAGGCCTTTCAGAGCGAACTATTTCCCTTGATTCATTTTCAGACGTTCCCGAACTTAGCGAACTGGATATAACCGGTTCGCAATTTTTAACGTTCATGATTTACTCGAAGAACGACCGTATCTGAATCTGGTTAGGTCATCAAAATACCGCTTCGTTATTCTTCACATGTCAATAATTGCACGGAGTGTTCAGATTGACAAGCGATGACGCAGGCATCCCGAAAACAATTTAAAAAATTTCAAGAATCAAAACGACAACATAGCGTGACGGGAAGACTCATTATACGGAAGAATTTTCGTATACGAAGAAATACGATGATTGTAATGATGTATTCTAGAACAGAATATCCAGAGGGAAGAAGAGATCCTCGAGGTTAAATCTATCCTCGAGGAACGAAATTTATAAGGATTTTCTCGTCTGAAATTTATATAAAATAAAATTCTTATACCCTCGATTTCTCAGGAAGTAACCATATTTCATGAGGACTTTACATCTGAATTAACCGGAAGGTCTAAGAAGACAACAAATACAAGGAGCTATTCATTTGCCAAAGATCGACCTTGACCTATCAAGTTCAGCGAACCTTTCGTGCTCCGCATGCCAACAACGCGCTTGACATTCCCTATGGCATCGACCCAGTCTCAAAAGAGCCAAGGACTTTCCGCCAAGACAAGAAATGCAATGTTTATTTAATGATCGCCTTATTAAATTCAAACTCGCACCGAGACCCTGAGTGGCTACACAGAAGGCGTTTTATTTTTAAGTTAGACATCTGAATGGCGAAACTTGAATCTTGAAAGGGGGCGCCCTAACTAGTTTATTTATTTACAAGGTATACGGGCCAGCCCAATAACAGAAATTATTTTTCATAGTTCAAGTTTCGTACAGAGAAAACACAGAGAGAAAAAAAAAAAACAGAATAAGAAGAAAGAGTCAACTACAAGCACAAACAGGTCTCACAATAATGGGGTAACGGCAATTTTGTGTTTTAATTCCCGGAGAGAGGAGTTAAAAAAGTCAACCCTTCTAGCAGATTTAATGATATGATGCTAAGTGTTTTACAAAATATACAAATGATCATGAAGCTAGTTAATCTGCAAACCGATTCTGACCCCTATGGATTGCAAATTGCTCGGAAATTCGGCCAATGGCATTCGGGTATCTTCGGCCCTACGTTGTGAATAATCCTTCGAATTAAAGCTGGAAATTAATCGCCTGTCTTGTGACACTTTTGACCCTTCAGTTCGAAAATTGGGGACAAGGGCAGCCGAAGATGCAAACTGGGACTCTGCTCGCTCTTCAAATGCTTGGGAATAATTTTAGCCGAACGGAGGGATGTAATTTTTAGACCCGAGTGTCTTCAACATGCCACATTTTGGCATTGAGATTTAAAACATACATTCAAGGTAATACCGTTATCATCCTTGATCCAAAGCCATCTCTGACCCAACTCACCCTGCGACACCGCACGTTTTTATTCAACGCCTGTTGGTAACAAGGCTTATCTTGAAGCTCCAAATCTGCACGTACCAATGAGAAAAATATATTTACCGGAAGCTCTGCATTTTAATATTTGACTTTGTCCTAACTTGAGTCGACAATTTGAAAGAATGACTCTGAAAAAAAATTTCACGAAGCACACTAATATTGTTTATTCGAATGCCGGACGAAGAGACGTCTGAGCCAGAAAAGCGATACGCCAAAGGAAGATCGGGCCGTGGAAAATCGCTGCATTCTTCACGAACGTGGAATCCTTTTGAAAAAGCGGACCTCGTTAGGTTTTATTCAATGCCTCTTCATAGGTACATCAATTTTCAACCAATCCACGATATCAAGGCTACTACCATCTTCTTCATCCTTGGTTAGCCTTACATTCAATCGAAGTTTTATTTTTCGCCTGACAAAAAGCTAACTCTCATTATTCGTTTGCTGCTTTAGTTTGGTTTCAAGTCTGTCAGAGCGCCGCGATGCAGTTTCTGTCACAATATGGGAATTGAAATAAAGGATCACTCGTAACAATTTACGTGCAAATCAATGTAACGTGATTCGCCTGGCCTGGGAAGACTCAAGATTTTATCTTCATAAACATTTCACTTCCTAATTTTTCTCTTGGGCGTTTGCAATGGTTTATTCATGAATAATAAAGCAAGATTCCGCAAGTACCGTTTGGCGAATAATTTAGCTTTTAATTTGACATTGTAAAACAATAAAAATTATTGAAATCACCATAGTTGCTGCGGATTTTTCCCTTATAGTTACTAATCTGTTGTTAGGTAGAAACGTTCACAAATGTTTGAACAAGTTATTACACATGAATGGTGTTCTTAAATCATTATTGAACAAAAGAATAATAAACCACATTCGCAGCATTTTAGAATCTTACTAATAATGCGCAATAATAAACTAAAATGTGTCTTATACTAAATTATGGTGACAGGATAAAAATCGTAGTGCCCTGGTAAGGCGAAATGGGGGTCAACGCTGATGCATTAAGATGAATTTCGTCCCTCGGGAACTTTGGAACGATCAGGGCTTCCCCAAGAGACAGAAAATCGTATTTTTCCGCCTTCCAAAACCGTTTTTTCCAAGGCAAATTCGACTCCGCCAGGCGATTCCCCTCCATCTGGTCAGCTATGGTCGGAGGCAGCAGTGTCCCTAACAGGAGCGGGGGAGCGAAAAGTCCTGCCTACCTATGCCAACGGAGAACTTGAGTCTCCTGTCCGTTCAGTTCCCGTCCATCGCTTGCCAAGTGCCAACAGCTCCGTCGGTCGTCAACTGAACGAGGTGAGTCCCCTGGAGTGAAAGTCACAACACTAGGCGGCGACACTGACAACACGCGTTCTCTTGTTGGTAAACAATCCGTCGGTCGCTGACTTGAATGATCGCGTTCCTTTTGCGCATGCTTCGACCTCTTTCACCGACGGAAAAGTTGCATACTTTGTCGGATTTTTCTGATGAAACATTGCCACACACGAAGAAATTTCGTACGCAGGAAACAATTCGAAATTTCTCTTTTCCGTCATAATAGTTTTTTTACGCACGGGAAAAAAAAGAATTTCATCGTTTTTCCCCTGAAAGAACTTTTACAAAACGGCAGTTAAACGGTTGGAAATGAACTAAAATCAAAGATTGAACCGCGGTAATAAAAGAAATTCATTTGGAAAAAAGATATTAGTAAAATGTACAATGAAACACTAGTCCAACGAATTTCTTTGTTCTATTTCTCCGTTTATCATAAACTCGTCGACAACCGTTTTTGTGTTGGTCTCACTCTTCAAAATAGATACCCAATTTTAATTCAGAAGCTTAAAAAAAAGGATAAAATGGGTAATAATAATCAGAAAGAAACATAATTAATCCATACGTTTTAGAGTTCTCAAAAACTTCCATTAGGCTCATGATTTAGGGTTCGAATTGTAGTGAATATTAAACAAATTGTCTGGTAAATTTCAACGACTATTAGAAATAGTTGACGCCGAACTTAGGGAAAATTTTTGTACCTATGTGGAAACAACAAACTTTGAATACCGTTCGAAAAGAAAAAAATTTTCAGTACAATTTTCTGCTCGATTACCTACAGCAATTGTTTGCAGTCGGCTGACTTCTTTATTTCTTTCGTAATGAAGTTCAGGAACTCGCGAAAGGCCACTTAACTGGAATGACCAAGGTCAGTTGTCGCCGATTTCTGTTCCCGTTACAAAAAGAATTTCGCCAAGCCTTTTTCATTGGTAGTTTACAAAAAATTGCTTGGCAAAGCCGAGTAGGAATCACTTAAGCTCACGATTTAAGTGACCTGAAGGATAAGTATAAAATAAGTTGAACCCCTAAGAAAATGTTGGTAAAGCTTACCAAGTAATAATTTGAGAAGATTATGCACTTACGAATTATAAGATTATCAAATATATAATGATGAAGGGTTCTATTTCGGAAACAGAAATACAATATTTAGGTAGGTTTACAAAATTAGTCGAATTAATATTGTAATCGTAAATTTTAAGGACTTCCTACCATGACACGAGAAAATGTCAATACTATCCACTGTGTGAAGCTAGGGCTATTTTTTTTCTTTCTTTATTTTTTTTTTAAATTTTTTATTTTATTTTTTTTATTGTATAAGAGCCTACGAATTACTGGAAGTCCTGTTATTGCTAGAACTAATCTATAACGGCTATTCGAGACTAATTAATTTTCTCAATGATCTACGAGATTTCTTAGCACGATAAACGTTAATCGAACACTATATAGCTAACGTTTATAATTTATGGGAAACTTGAGACACGTTGATGTTAATCGAGCTCGAATATGGCTCAATGCCGTGGGAGGTTTTTTTTTCACGAATGAGTATTGTAACCGATAATTTGACAGCCTCCAATCACCAATGCAGAACAATCATGTAAATTATATTAATTTGATAAAACAGATTTCCCTATTGATTGTCAACTAGTGATGTAAACCTGTAGCCATCATTAAAGCAGGATCGATTTAGTATAAAATAAATTGGTAGGACATATTGGTTTTGGTCATTGGTAGGCAAAATCGAGGACCGTTTTTACTGAAACTGATTATTTTGAGACAAACTTCGAATATTGGAGCAATTATCTCGACTAATAAATCACTGAAAATGCCTTTGACGTAGAAGTACAGTGCGGGTTTCAATTATTACAAACCTCGCTACATGTACGAACACAACGTCCCGTATTATGAACAATTTGAGACAGGGAGCGTTCGAATTTGTCTTGCAGCTTGTGAGGAAAAAAAATTACCTTACCGACAGCACACAGTCACTTAAATCTAAATTACTGATTTTAGGGAAGTCGCGTTTTTTTCCTTAACTGTTTAAATTATAAAGGAATCAATACTACGTAGACGCGACTGTAAAAATATTAATTCGAGCCCAATTATGATAGTTGGTCGAAAAGCGTCCCTCTTACAGTCAATTCCAAGGCCATCCATTCCCTTTCTTTCCGGATCTCCCCGGGATAGTACCTTTCAGGTTCGTTCTGAGCCGACTTGCTTGTCTCGTGACTAAAACTGACCAATATCTGTCTACTTAATATTTAGCTCGAAGAATCATCTGTGAACCTAGCATTTCATACGGCGTCCGATGTCGCAACGGTTCCAGCTGGAAAGTGAAATCTTACACGGTACTTTCTCAATGTGTTCAGCATTCGTTGATGTCAACTCGTTAATATATAATTATTTAGCTAATTAGAAGGGCTCGGCTTGATAATGGGAATCATCGTTCATCAATCAATAGAGGCTTTAAAGAAAAGAGGAAATGTCAAATCCAAGAGGGAGTAGAACTTCGAAATATTCGTTTAAATTGTCTACAGTCAAAATTTACGTCGTGTACAAAAATTTGAAAAAATTTCCTACGGCGAATAAGAATTTCAAACTATAGCTCGCCAACCAACACACAAGTACAATCATTGCAACTATAATTCACTCATTTGAGAAGCATGATAGCCCCCAAATCGCGAGATAATTCGGCACAAAAAAAAAAGCTCGAGCGAAAGATTAACAGGGAAACTGGTTCGTTAGAAATCGAGGCACTGTCATATTCTCACACTGCAGTTGTCGCGTCATCGTAAAAAGTGAAGCCCGCCTCGGATTGGAAAAGAAGTTGGCTTCCTCTCATCACATTTCTCTCTTCTTTCCCTCCCATCTTTACACTCTCCTTCTCGAAGGCGACGCAGAAAAACCAGCCTAACGGGTCCGAGTGGAAATTCACCAGCCAAACGATACCTAGAGATACTAAACTGTGACGGAATATCGCTGGTTTTTCAGTTCTAAGCGACGAATTAGGTTTGACGACGCAGTAATTCCATGTTTGGGCGAGGGGGTAAATTCCATTAAGACGTCAAGAATTTGAGTTGAACGAGCAGTTTCCGTATGAGAATTTGTTGATTATAATCAAATAAAGAGACTCTTGTTTTCACGCTCACTTCAAATTCAACCATAGCCAACATTTTTTCACACGAATAATTTAATTGATTTGAGACCAAACCTGAGAAACTATTACAACCGTAATATTGGGCTTTATTTATAATTTATAATATTATACCTTCAATTTTTCATTTGATTCTTTTTTACTGTTAAAATACATTTAAAAAATTAAAAAAAGAAAAAAGCGCGAAAAATAACGAAAAATGCATATTTCCCGAGAAAATTTCAGGACCTCGAGCGTTCAAATGTACTATATAATAAAATAATAATAAGGAAATCATGTTGGAAAAATTGTAAAGGCTTTTATCATGGAAGTACTGCGCGTTATCCAAATTCAATACAATACAAAGTACAATACAATAACTAACAACAACAATACAATAACTAACTATACAATACAAAAACTGCAAATTTTCTCCTCATAAATGTTCATAGATTTGATCGGTTCTTTTCTTATATGACGAGTGTTGCCACTTTACACCGCACAGAAGTATACACAGATACACAGACACGGAGAACATTTTATTGGCTTCAAATCACTAGAAAAAATTTGTTTTATTCGTTCGATCGTCGTCGATCTTTATTACCAGCAAGTTGACTTCTCAGTATTTGGCCCGCGAGTCTTAAAAATGGCAATAATTTATCTACCGCATTTCATTGCTCCTGCTATTCACAATTACGGAAAACTGGATAGAACGATCAGCTCAGCTGTCAAGTCGAGTGCGAAGTCGAAGGATGCGGTCACGTCACGGTTGTGTATTCGTCCCTGAGTTGTTTCCTTTTGGCTTATTTTTTTTCTCGTAAAACCATTGACGATCCGATCTACGGAAAATCGTGAGTGTTTAACTATTCAATTTTTATCTATCCTATTTTCACTTATGAGTTGAAAAAATTAATTTTGGTTTCTAAGCAATTTTGGTATTTTTGATAGTAGAAAATTATCGACAGCTCAAAAAGGAAACTTATCGACAACACAAACAGTTTTCCTCTGTTCCTTCATTAAGCAATCATGTTTCAACCAGGATTCCTTCTATTCTCGCTAGTTTAAACTATGAAAATTGGTGAGGACATTTTTTATAGTACAATGATCATTTGAGTCGAAATTCGAGCGATGGTAAAATGCTGCGTTTCAAGTATCATTCAATGTAAATGATGTCAACTTGCAATAGACCGAGCAGAAACAATATGACAATAGGCTCTTGCTATCATAAAAAAAAACACGCTCGCGAAATGCATATTATGCAACAGGTGCTAGTCAAGGTTGGAGTGAACCAGGTAATTAATGGAATGTCTTCCTAATGAATCCAGTTTTCCTTGAAACTAGATCAATTTACAACCTGCCTCACGTTCGCTTGATCGATGACCAGATCATTGTTTTCTGTTGTACAAAATTTATTCGAACTAAGGAACTCGATTATCTGGTTCTTTTTAAACGAGATTCTTTGGATTTTATTGGAGCAGTTCCTTTTCCTCGTCGCTCCGTTTTTCTCGTATTGAAAATGTTTACGATGTAAAAACATGAATCAAAACCAATGTATTTAGGTATTTTAACAGTAAAAAAGAGAAAAAATGAAAAATTGGAGGTATAATATTATAAATTATAAATTAAGCCCAGTATTACGGTTGTAATAGTTTCTTAGCTGGAAAAAAGTGAGTTGTAAGATATCGCTTAATTTGTGCGGCGAAAGAAATATTTGCTAATAGAATTAGAAGTGAGGAATTTATAGATTTCCAAGAATTTCGCCAGCGAGTATGGAATGCTATAATATTTACTTGTTAACGATTGAGCTATTTGAGGCTCGTCAGAGCAAGGGGGTGCGGCAGTTTTATATTCAACCGCATTTATTAAAATCCCGGGCTTCCCTTCTAATAATTCAACAGCTTCAGAACATTCAATTCATCAACATAATAAGATTCCGACATTTGTCAATATTTTATTGGATTTTGAAACGAGCAGCTGCTCTGCATTCGATTAACGTAATTTTATTCAACATTATCCAACTAATCCAACGTACTTTGTAGCAAATATACGTTGTGCTTTTTGCACATTCGATAAACATTTCGGTAATTGGAAGAATACGATCGACACAATGCTCGACCTTGAAACGTCAAGTTCATTGTCATAAGGGGATCGTAAATTACGTTGGTACCGATAATTTACCAGTGACAAGAGTGAGCATTCCCGGATACGCGTAGTTTCCCTATACTCGATTTTCCGCTAATGTAGATTTTACCGCAGAGTGAAATTCTCTATCCGAATAATCACATGAATAGTCAATTAATTACACACACGAAAAAGTAGAGAAGTCGTTCGTCATGGCGATACTTAGCTCGCGATACATTCTCGGAGCACTCCCAATTCGGAACATCGATTACTCACTGATCGCACTTTCACAAACATGCAATTAATCTTGCGCATCTCTTGTCAGTTTGCGCGATGACGTTTGGAAACGAACCGTTTCAAAATTCGATTAAAATTCAAAACAAGATGCAAATCGTAACAAATTCGCCCGCGGGCGGATTGATTTCTGCACGGTCAACGACTTCAACATTAATTCCTCTCAATTCGTAACCCATTTAAAAAGAACAAGTGAAAATCACATTTTTCCAAGGGAAAATGTAAGCAGCATTTCATTTTGGCAAAAATTGCAGCCAAATTTCGAATTTGTCAACACTGACCAAAAAATACGTTGTAAAACTTGTAATTTTTTTTCAATTATTATTTACTTCCATGTTTACGTGGTATTGTGATCGTCTGAAAGTCAAATTCGGAACGGAGATGAATATGGAAGAAATTTTTCACAGTACCAGAAACACTTACTGAACAAAAATGTCTGTGTGTCCGTAGAAAAAAAACACATAAATCGTCATATCTCCCCGAAAAATGAATGAAACTCAATGCAATTTCCAAAGATTGTTTTCCGAGTAAATGTGCAAAATTAGCCATTTCAGAATTTCGGATAGCACACAGTACTTCCAAGATATAATCGTTCAAAATTATTCTGTTTTGATTTTTACAGGCAATAAAAGTCAATATTTTTAAACGTTTGTGGTCTTAAAATCTTCATAATTGCAAGCAGATGGTGCATGATTTTTGTATATTGGGTCACATACTGTACCTCCACGTTATGAGTTTTTTCGCGATTTCGCTAGTGCGTATTTAGTATTTTGATTTTCACAGGCCGCAAAAATCAATAAATTCGAACGCTCAAAGTCTTGAAATGTTTGGGACGGCGATTGAAGGAAGTCTGATTCCTATCTTTTGGGTCACAGTAATTCCGCGTTACGGTTTATTGACTATTTCGAGTTGACGCAGGAGGTTCGTAAAAATTATCACATATTACAAAAGCTTGTTGGTTAGGCTCACATACTGCACTTCCGCATTATTAACCTAATTCGATCATTTTTCTATTTTTAGGTCCTGCTAGCAAATAAAATTGTAGATTAATAACTTTGCCCCAATATTGTTGCTGTCAATAATTTGCAAAAATTGCGCAGTTTTCAAACAATTTAAGTAGATATGGTTTGGTATGACCGTTGCTCTATGTTTTGACTACGTTCGCTCTATAGGATGACTCACGGATATCTAATACCTTCGTTTTCATCTGCCTGTCTTCAAAACACTCGAGTGAAAACATAACACGCCTCAGGAGGGTCTTTTGTTCGCGAATCTCCGATATACGCACGGCTTTCAACCGCAGCGGGAAGTTGGAGAAGTGAAAATTTAAGTTACAACCGTTATAATTATCTACAGTCCGATCCAGGTTTATACTTCTAGTTATGAGAACGGCCGGTTCCATCCAGTTAGAACCAGAACCGTATCCTCTTTCGCTTACTTGTTCGCGAAGACGATGGAGATTGATGTTTTCATTCAGCAGGGCAAAACACGGGAAAGACAGGTTGGAGACCGTGCGTCATTGACCTACCTGTGGTATGTAAATAAATATTCCACAGCGGTAAAATTAGGCGGAGAATCCCACAAAAATCATAGCGGTGGATATTATTGAGCCGAGCTACGTACCATATAAAAACCAGCGCTTTCGTTTCTTATAAAGCCATTTCATTGAGAACCTGCAATCGCTAATTACGCTCATGGTTACCGAACCAAAATCAGACCAAATTCACTTTCCATCTCACATAATGCAAGGCATGTTCGGCATTTAACGGGCAAATCTCGCCATTGCGACACCGCATGCTAATCTAAGCTCCGATAGCCTATATTTTGCCAATTATCACGTCCACCTCGGCCGCTTTCTCACACTAGAATTTTTTTATAGATTCATCATAAGCGGGCTTATGGAACATTTGCGGCACACTGACACGCACCAAGGACGTATAATAGCGATCGTTTACCGAGAGCGAAGAGTCGATCGACTCGGTTATATTAAAATATCGGCCGCGTATTAAACGGCATTTTTCCAATTTTTAACTCATGTTTCCCATTGCATTTGACATTACCAAGAGAGCTCACGTGTCATGAAAAATGAAAAATTTAATCACGAGAGTCGCAACTTAGATCGATGTATAAAGCAGCTCAATAGTATACAGAATCCGAATATCGAATAAAAATTGGTGCAAATGATTGGACAAAGTGGTTTTTCATTCCTTTACTTTAATAATGATCTAAGAAGAACGTCCATTGTTCTACACTTGTCAACACTTTTGTCGAAACTATAACAGCTAAATTTTTGAAATGTTCTCTAAAAATCAATTTTGACCTGACAATGGCCCAATTGTTTAACCAAATCGCTACCTCAATTTTGAAGGAATTAGTGAAACCCCCGAAAATTCCCTTAAAATAGAGGTAGCGATTTGGTAGAAAAATTGGGCCATTGTCAGGTCAAGATTGATTCTTAGAGAGCATATTTCAAAAATTGAGCTATTATCGTTTCGTCAGAAAACTGTTGAAGGCTTACGGCGTGTAGAATTTTCAAGATTCGAATAGTCTCTTCAGCGTACCGTTAAGCGAATATTTTAGCCTTTAATTTGAAAATTAAGAACAATAAAAATGATCAAAATTATCCACCTATATCTGTTGTTAGATAGATAGATTGATATATAGTGTTTATTTGTCCTCTTTATATTACAAAAATTTTATTACTTGCTACAGATAAATTATAATATTGATGCTTCTTGGTTATTGGTTAGGTGGAAACGTTCGCAAATGTTCGGACAAGTTATTCTCACGAATGGATGGTCTTAATCAAGAGTTTTAGTGCATTTCTTGTTTTTCGAAAACTTATACGTAGGAGATTTGTTAAATCATATGTTTCTTATGGTGATCGCCTAGTGGATGGCGGATTGTGATGATTCGAGACATATATGATTTTACAAAGTAACCAAATCTCCTAAGTTTAAGTTTTCAAAAAACGCAAAATTATTAGTGATTAAAAAAATAAAATAAAATAAATTAGTTATTCAACATTAAATTATTATTCTTGGTTGAGTCGTCGCATCTCTCATCGTACTGGGTTGGTGAGGGGGAGAAGAACCAGGCGACATGTTCTCCGATTTTTTATTTAGGTACTGGCCGAGTACTTTCGCCCCTTCGGGCATCCTCAGGGCGATGTGGACCATAGGTTACCACAGCCCAAATCATTATTGAACAAAAGAATAATTAACCACTGTACTAACAATCATTTGCAGCGTTTTCTAAAATTCTAAAACGATTTCCTAAGGGCCCGTCTGTCAATCGGCGAAAAAACCGAGTTATACTCAAGTTAGTTCTACCATGCAGTTTTCTCGTGAGTAGGTATACGGACAACTGTTTGGCACTGCTAACTCCTGTATATCTCGAATTTATCTACAATTGATAAACGTGTTTTTGCTGTACAGCATAGAGAAGGGTTAACAGGAGCCGGACAGCGAATAAAAAATGTGAACTCTTAACTGTAACAAGTTGATCTTGACCTTCGATCGAAGCTAACTCCAAGTTTACCTTTAGTCGTAAATGTCTCTCTACTTACATTTTGGATGAGATAATTAATTTTTTAATAATTTCAAAAATATTTCATTGGACATAAGATGTTGTCTCGCCAAATTTCTAGTAGCGGCTCAATTAGGAGGTACCTAATGATAATTTATCTGGCTCCGATTAACCGTGCGTATATAAGTGTTTTGTCACGAAGATATCCAGTCAGTTGGTGTTCGCATTGTTTGAACCGGAGTTCATGAAGGGGGATTTGTTGTAAACGCGTTATTAAAGCTGACTGTTGGGAATGAACAATATCGAATTCCAAAGAGGCTGCTTTTGAGTAAGTGATTTTTGCAGCGGAGAAAAAATTAGTTATATAATATCAAGCGATAATAATCAACGGGGCAAACAATTTTAACATTAAATTATTGTACATTTCCGAGCTTCCGAAATTCCGAGCGCCCGAAATCCTATCGAATACAGAATATTCTATATATGCAAAAGATAGGAATAAATAAATTTGCCATAATTTTTTAATAATGTCCATTACAATCGACATTGTTATAAAATCTCGCTCAGTCGATTTGGGTCGAGAAAAAAACGACAAATGAAAAAAAAACACTGATCTACACTGTGAAATAAGGTAGCCCCGATTTCATGTACATATAAATTGATTTGGAACCCAGGCTGGAAAACTATAACGCAAATATCGAAAATGTACATTGTTCTGTTCGAATTTTGCGAATATTTGATTGAAAAAATCGTTCGGAAGGTATTAGCCACGTGCCAAAACATTTTTTGAATGGGATTGAATAATACTTATATTATTTTGTGAAAAATTTCGAAACAAATATTTTGTGAATTTCTAAGAACAAAGTAAACCGAATTTTCATTAGAGAATAGATTCTCAGGATTTTCCCAAACATAATGGAAATAAACGAGGTGCAATATGCTCTCGATGTTTCAATTCATTTCAGAAGCCAGGTTTTTATTCTTTTTTTTACTGTTATCTGGTTGAAAAGAATTGAAAACAAGCAGATAATGTTTAAAACGTAATTAAATCTCATTATTTAAAGGGCATTATTTCAATTTAAAGGACGTATTGTTGAAACCTGTTGAAAATTTGGAACTCAACGACGCGTCCTTCAATTGTGATTACGCTTTGAAGCGGAAAATAATACGATTATCAAACTATTGTCACTTTAAGTGTAGGGTTCAATTAAAAATGTTATCGACTCTTATCGAACGTAGTTAATAAAATTGGCAATTCGTGGAATTCAATTATGAACGCAACTCGTGGTAAGGCAAGTACTGAACAACCTTTCCCATTGACGGTTCAAGTGCTATGTTGCGATGGTACGTTAAGATTAAAAAAACCCTTCAATGTAAGATTTTGGCGCCGGTATTATTTTTCGTAAATAATGTTATCGCATTTCAGCCCTCGTTATTAATCTCATAGCTATTTATTAATGTTGGCGAAGCTGAAACATTATTTCCGTTACGTATCGTCATTGCGTGATTAATCGAAAGGGTATTCTCTTTGTTGCAGGATACAACACATCAGTCGTAGGCATGGACGGGTCAAGAGAAGTTCTCACGAGCGTAAATCTCGGCAATGAAAAAGTAAGAAAAATTGATTTTCTTTATACCAATTTATAGTTTTAAAATTTTGCGCCTCAATTCATCGCCGTTTGTTTTTGGAACCGTTTATTTATTTTTCCTGCCAAACATTTGTCTGTGGGAGGAGAAATCAGAAATGATTGCGCAAAAATAACAACGAGAAAAACGTCAAATTATTGCTCGGCCTCGCCGTTTACTTAAATTTAATAAGCAAGGATTAAAAGCGTAGGATTTAAAACAAGATACGTTGAGTACACGGTATTTTTACGACCAGTTCGTCGTTCATTACATTTACCGTTTTCAGACCGTTTCAAATTGTCCGCTTTCGAAGATAAGATTTTATAACTCTCAGTTTTTCCTGATTTTCATCCAATTTTTGGTTTATTATTCAATAATAAACCATTGTAATCGCCCAAGAAAAAAAATTTATAACCCCCCCTCAAAATTTGATGTTTTACGTTTCAAGGCATGTAGAATCCGAATATCCAATAAAAAAAATTCTGTCCGTCCGCCGTACGCCGTCCGCCGTACGCCGTACGCCGTACGCCGTCCGCCGTACGCCGTTAGCAGTTTTCCGGCCAAACTGTAAGAGCTAAAAATGTGAAATTTTCACCAAAAATCAATCTCGGTCCTACGACGGCCCAATTCTTGAACCAACTTGCTAGCTCAATTTTAAGGGTATTTTTGGGGGGTTTTGAGGGGGAGAAAATTCATATTTTCCAAGGTTTTTTAGAAAAATGTGTACGTGGTATCAAATTATATAGATTTTTGGACGCTGAATCGAATGAGACCATCGCCGGGTCGATAGCTTCATTGGTTCGCGAGTTATCGCAGCTTTTGTGCCGAATTTGGGAGATTTTCAGAAAATTGACGTGAGGGTATAACTCGAGAGTTCTTGGAGCTATAAAAATCGTTCTATACTCATTGGAAAGGTCGTCAAACACTCTCTCCAGCTGTATCGTTAGGCAATAAGTTTAGCTTTTAATTAGGAAATTAAGAAAAATAAAAATGATTAAAATTACAATAGTTGCTACGGAGTTTTCCCCTATAGTTACCATCTGTTTTTCGGTGGGAACGTTAAAAAATGTTCGGAATATTTAAAATGACAAATGGATAGTCTTCTTAAATCGATATTGAAGCGAAATAATAATAAACCACTGTACAATCATTTGCAGCGTTTTATCCTATTTTTCCACCTTAATAGGCTGTCAAACCATAAAATCATGATTAAACAAACAAAGCAAAAAAGGAAGAGAATACTGAGTTTATTTATAAAATAAAATAGATAGATAGACTTTTTAAATTTTTTTAAAATATTATTTTTATTAATTTTTTTTATAGGGTAGAATCTTTATTATAGATAGATAGATTGATTTGTTTATTATCGCTTCAAGATGCAGAGCCAATAGCAATAAAATCAGAAATTCCTAGCAAGAGAAATAAAAATAAAGGAAAAAAGTGGTAACCGTTACAACAACTGACCAGAGTAATACAAGCTAAAAATACAACATTTACTTTGAGTAGGAAAACGTTTGAGGCAAATTAATAAAGTATAGCCCGTTTATAGTAATATAAAATAAAGTATAATCAAATAGGTACGTAATACGTATCAATTTATTAGCAACCAAAATTATTAAATTTTCTTAAACACTCGAGTTAAAATAAAGAGTTAACAGTTAAAAATATTTAGGCTTCGTCTGCAAACCACAACTTTGATTTTGCAAATTAAAATCATTATTTTGAACACATAACCTTTTTCTACATTGCCTTCGATTTTTAGTTCTTGATTTTTTGTCGGAAAAAGCCTAATCGATATTTCAATAGATAAATCATTTTCCCGTTTGTCGTTAATGTCAATCACCTTTCCACGTATTGCACATTTTCACCGTCTGAAAAACCTTGCTCATATTAAAATTGCACATCACGAACCTCCCGGATGAAAGAATAAAAATATATTGTTTATCAATGGAAACAATGCTGGTCATTTTATTTGCTGAAACATCTCCCACACAGAGCGTCACAGCTGAACATCCGGCGCGATAGTACTCCCACGCGCAAGCTCGCAGGAAGGAAAGAATTCAACCGAATGATCGAATCTATTTCGGCATAGTTATAACAAGCACCTTGCAAAGTCGAGAGCTTCTCAGTGCCGCACGTAACTCTGCCAACGGAAAATCTATGCGGCCAGCGGACGTTTTGAGATATTAAAATCGGTCGTAATAAATCGCTCGCGAATATTCGTAATGCCGCCAACCGATGAAACCGCCAAGGCGAAAATATCAGCCGAACACCAAGCGCTTGTGATTTGCGGATCCCAAGACAGTGTAATTTCATTTCTTAGTTCAGCGTGTAGTCTTTTTTACGCGAAAGTGAATATTTCTGAGTGAAGAAATTAGTGCGTGTGTCGAGTGGAATGCATATCTATGAAAAATGTAATGTACAAAAAGGTTTCTTAATTTGCTAAAAAAAAATTTGGAGCTATTTTGAAGCGCTAAAGTTTGGCCGAATTTTAAGATTGAATTCTAAGGTCAGTTTCAGGTCAAGAATGTCGACATTGATTATAAAACTGACTTTGCAAGATTGATCCTTGATCTTTCTTAACGGTGGGGATCGGAAACATTTTCGATCAAATTGGGGCGAATTAAATTTACCGTCAAATGTTCTAATTGTCGAATGAGTAGAGCGCTTGAGCTGCAGCGAGCCGTCAAAAATTGCCAACACTTGGAATGAGTAATAAAATATAATAATTAGTAGTGCTGAAGAAAGGCCGAATCAAATATACGGAAACGTCAATATAACATTTGCTATTCAATTTCTCATCTTTGCCATTATTGTTCTTCGAAAGAATACCCTCACTCGATAAACAATTTTTCGCGATATCAACGGATCATTATTACTGGTGCGTTTTATGATTATTTCATGTTCCAGGTTGGAATTGACAACCCTGGAATGGTCATGTGCCGGCGGGTTTCCGCAGTCCAACCTCCCAACTTCGAAAAAAACCAAATGACCAACGGCAAAGAGTAAGTGTCGCAATATTATTCTCTAGTTATATAATTCATTGGTTCGAAATTAAAAAAAAAAAAAAAACTAGCTTTTTTTTTACAAAAAACATCTAATAGCTATGGCAGCAGAAAATACCCAAAAAATTGAATAAACAATGCTGCTAATTTCTATTCGCTTAAAAAATAATTTTTTGAAAAGCAAGCTGCCCATTTTATTGCTTCAATAAAATTCGCATTCGCGGCTATTCGTGACGGTCGTGTAAAGAAATGGTAACCTCGTCCTCGTGTCTGTGTGAGTAGGAAGATTAATTATTTGCTTCACGTTGCCGTCTGATATCAATTTTCGAAAAGGCACGATGTCAGGTATTTGTTTCGAGGAAAATTTTGGAAAGCTTTTATCGAGTAATGAACGTGCACATTCATGAAGTGTTGTTATTTTATATCGCTCCACTTGATCGAAACGAATCGGACGAAAAATATTCAACAGGCAAACGACTGAAGTAGTCTTTATCGCCTTTTTTTACTCATAAACTAGGATGCCTTTTCAGTAAGTCACGTGGAAGCACAGAATTTTCAATTATCACCGTTTCTATTTTATCGTGCCGAGAAACACCTTGGAATTTTTGCCACCTACGTCGGATCAGTGTTCCATTTTCGATATTTGATAGCGCTTTTGGCAGCTACCGAATTGGCAACGGTTGCCTGAGGAAGCGCCAACGATTTTGGACGAAACCGACGATTAACTGATCCGAAAAGCGTCATTCACGATTCCGTTAAGTAGTCTATTAAATAAATTGACGATTTTCTGATTCAAATGATGAATTATTTTAGTAGACTAAATATCAAGACCGTACTTTATATTGAACACCGTTGAAAAAATTAAGTGATAATAATTCACTCAGCGCCTCGACTCGTTGAAAGAATATTCTGGCCATCATTTCGTCGAATAGCAAAAAAAAAAAAAATTGGCTGGATATTATTTAGACGTTAGATTTTCTCTCCAGGCGGTATTGCAAAAAATCGAATGTAAAACCTTCGCTTTTGAGAAAATTTTACATCTATTGTACACCATCTTCTCTATAACTAGAATAATTTATGCATCGGCGTGGCATCGTGAGGTGACCGTACAAATAAAGACAATACCGCCAAATCGGCGTTCGACAATTTACTTTCCCCGTCATTAAATATATTTTCACTCGTTTTCAGGGCTGACAAAGACGGCGCTCTCAGCGCAGTTTACGTCACCAGCCCGAAGTCTGTAAACGAAAAATCGTACGATCCGTATGACAACCGTGACGTCAAGCATCCGACGACGTAAGTAAACCACAACCAATACATGAAAATGCTATGATTTTAATTTTTTTTGTTCCTAAGATTTTTTTATTTTATTGAAGAAGATTTATTTATTTTCTAAATGAGCTGATTTTCATGCCACCGAAGAGACAATTTCTATCAACGTGAATGTTGTTTCTAAACCTGATTGTGAAGAGCAAAATCTTGCGGGACCGGTTGCCTTCATTGTCAATTAGGGACGAATACCAGTTTATAGTCAGCCAAAACAGTCAAACTGAGCAAGGCCAAGTTGTAAACTCGGTGGAAGTTTCGCATTTTTTTGTGCGAAGAATCCCGTTGCTATTGGTTTGCCCCAAAATTTTGATAGTTCATCTGGTTTCTTTTTTTCTCTTTTGGTTTATTATTCAACAATAAACCATTGTAACAGCCCAATGTGATATTTTACGTTTCAAGGCATGTAGAATCCAAATACCAATAAAAAAAATTCTATCAGTCCGCCGCCAACAATTTTCCGACAAAACTAGAGAAGCTCAACACTTGAAATTTTCACCGAAAAACAATCTTGGCCTGAAAATGGCTCAATTTTTCAACCAAATCGCTACCTCAATTTTATGGGTATTTTTGGGGCTTTTGAGGGGGAAAAGTATTTTCCAACATTTTTCAGAAAAAGGTGTCTTTGGTATCAATTTCTATCAATTTTTAGAAATTCGGCATGAGGGTATAACTCAAGTTCTAGGAGCTATAACAATCTACACAACCACTCTTTGGAATGCTCGCCAAACACTCTTCAACTACACCATTCGATGAAAGATACAGCTTTTAATTTCAAAATTAAGAAAAATAAAAATAATTAAAATTACAATAATTGCTACGAAGTTTTCCCTTATAGTTACCAATCGGTTTTTCGGTGGGAACGTTCACAAATGTTAGGAATAGTTACAATCACGAATGGATGGTCTTCTTAAATCATTATTGAAGCAAAGGAATAATAAACCATTGTACGGTCATTTGCAGCGTTTTAAAACAATAAACGTCGATTTTATTTCAGATACTGGGAAACTCTTATACACATGTTGAAGGCAAGCTTGGGCACAGGAATCTTGGCAATGCCAGCAGCCTTCAATAACGCGGGCTGGGTCGTAGCCACGATTGGAACTATGGTCATCGGCCTGATATGCACGTATTCCATTCACATGCTGGTACGATATGACACAATATAATATTTATCTAGAAATTATGAACATAAAAGGGCTCTAGAAACTTGCGTCTAAAATGACGAATAGGACGTTACTCTACAGTCAAAAATAATTTTCAAATTATTTAGAAATAACTTATGTTTACTTCAAAAAATAATATCGACAAAAATTTTTTTTCTAGCCAGTTGTATTCAGTTTTGTAGTTATGAAAATATGATTATTCGACTTTTTTGTAAACGGGTCAACATTTTTATTCCAATTCTTGGCAAAAATGTCTGAGAAAACTTGCCAAACCGTTTTTCTTCTTTATTCATGCTATAAGCAACTATCATGAAAATTCTATCCCCAAATGAAAACCCCGATTCGTAAGTTCACAGTCTACAAAAACCAACAAAAGTTGGTGTTAACTGTTAAGTTGGGATATTTTTGGCAAAAACGATTTCACCATTTTTAAAAAAAAAAACTTTACAGATCTCTTCGGAGTACGAGTTGTGCAAACGGAAAAAACAGCCAAGTTTAACGTATCCGGCCACAGCTCAAGCAGCCGTGGAAGAAGGTCCCGAGAAATTAAGATGGTTGGCTCCTTACGTTCCGTAAGTAAAAGCTTTTCATAAACCAATGGTGTGCGTCGATCTCACAGTAGGAAGTGCAGTATGTGATTTTTTTGCGGCCAGCAAAACTCGAAATGGTCAATAAACCGCATAAGGCGGAAGTCCGGTGTGTGATCAATCGATACTAAACAAGTTTTGTGAAATGGAGTCATTTTTAAAGCAAGGAGACCCAAATATACAAAAGTGCACAAATAAAATAACTGCATACGCAAATTACTTGGAAGTATGGTGTGTGCTACTGATAATAAAAATCAAACGACATTTAGCTGACATAAAGAAACATTTTAAGTCCCCCAGCGATTAAATATAATCTTTTTTGCAGTTAGAAAAATTAAAATATAGTCAATATGCGAATGACACGGAAGTACTTGTATGTGACCCACTTGATAAAAATCAGGCATCATTCAATCGCCTTCCCAAACACTTCAAGACCTTGAACGTTCAAATACATTGATTTTTCCGGCCTGTAAAAAACAAAATACAAAATACATACTGGCCAAATCGTGAAAAAGGCTTATGACGTGGAGGTACGGTATGTGACTCAATATCCAACAAAAAATAAATAAATAAACGAAATCTGCTCGCTTTAACAAACATTTTAAGACCACATACGTTTGAAATCTTATAGCCGGTAAAAATTAAAACAGAAAAAAATGTGAACGGTTTATCCTGGAAGTATTGTGTGTAATCTAGAATCCGAAAATGGCAACTGTTGCACATTCACCATGAACACATTTCCCAGAAATTCAATTGAGTTCCATTTTTTTCACGGAGATAGGGCGATTTAAATAATTTATTTACCACAGACACGCGGACACTCAGAACTTGTCCAGAAAGTGTTTCTGAGTATAATAGTGCTGTGAAAATGTCTAAGTTTGATTTTTAAGACTATCACAATACTTCCATTTACTATGTAAACATGGAAGTAATTTAAAAAAATGTAGGCACCTACCTAACTAACATTATTGAAGCTTTGTTAACCCTAATTGATATTCTCATTTCTCAACAGGCACATTTGCAACGTTTTCCTCATGCTGTATCAAGTTGGGTCATGCTGCATTTATGTGGTTTTCATCGCTTCGAACATCAAAGATGTAAGTGGTAACGCAACTTGGAACTTTCTCGCTACAATAAGTTGATGGATGAATATTTCGCTTAGTTCACCACTAGCCAAAATTAATGGAGTTATTAATTTGCAGGTAGTAGACGCGTACCAACCAGTGGAAGACCAACTACACATCAGATGGTATATGCTGATGATGCTGATCCCGCTTATTTTGGCCAGCTGGATTCGAAACCTTAAATATTTGGCGCCTCTTTCGAGTTTGGCCAATGCAGCCACCGTCGTCAGTTTTGCCATAATTTTTTATTACATGTTTGACAACCTTCCACCATTGTCGTCCCGGGAAGCGGTCGGCACTGCCAAAGGTTTTCCACTCTTTTTCGGTACAGTCCTGTTCGCCATGGAGGCTATCGGAGTGGTAAGTGATAAATATAATCAATAAATGATGTACGTAGCTTAAGAAAGACCCGAATCGGGGAGCAATTTGAATTCAAATTCTACCGAACGTAAAATCACCTGTTAAAAAAACAAAAATACATGGGTTGCATTTTAGGTGATGCCTTTGGAGAACGAGATGAAAAAGCCGAAAAAATTCAACTCAACGTTCGGCGTTCTGAATATCGCTATGATCCCGATCACTCTGCTCTACACTTTTGTCGGGTTCTTTGGCTACTTACAGTATGGTCCCACCGTGAAAGGAGCATTAACGCTCTCATTGCCGACGGGTGACAAGTAAGCCTTTTCCCCCCCCCCGAATATCATCTGAAGTCAGTGATTTAATACAAATTTACCCACTTAAAAATTCCTGTTGGCTTCAGATTGGCACAAGCGTCCAGAATACTCTTGGCTCTAGCGATTTTCATCACCCACGCCCTTGCCTGTTATGTCGCATTCGATATCACCTGGAGGCAATACGTTGAGCCGAAAGTGACCAAGAATAAGCTCCTCGTCGAATACATCGTTCGAACTACACTCGCATTCATTACATGTAAGTATAACTCTTCCAAGAGAAAATATAGAAATTGAACTCATAAGCAATTATTGTTTCAAACCTCCAGATTCAAATGCCTCACTTATCACTTGATTTATGTTCCAGTTCTGTTTGCTGCTATCATTCCTTATTTGGAGCTGTTCATCTCGTTGATCGGAGCCCTTTGTCTGGCAACAATGGGCCTATCAATGCCAGCTCTCATTCAGCTGTTCACATACTGGTACGACATGCATGGTACCAGATTTTTCTTCTGGTCCTGCAAAAACTACTTCATCATCTTCATCGCTTGTTGCGGCTTCGTCATAGGCACGTACACCTCGCTGCAAGAAATCATAGAAAAAGTGTTTTCGGAAGGTTAGACTCAACCTCGAGCCAATCAACAGCTGAACTCAGGTATATGTGCCACCCTAGGGTCACTGAAGGTATATGAGGGTGCCGCTGTTAGAATTCCTTTCCTGCGAATCCTCTAAAAACGGAATTGAAGGAGCAAACTAACAAGCTCTATTTTCCAACGTCAATAACTTGTCAGCCAAGCATTCTTCAGATTTAATTCTGTCCAAGATCCTTCGCCTAACACAATCTTTAGTTTTATCCTCCGAATCTTCTCAACGTGATAGTTGACTGCAGAGACAAATTCCAATTTTTTTAAAATGATAACGCGTAATTTTCAAGCGCTGAGAGATAGATAAACCAGGAACTCTACATTCAATATTATTTTCCTTGACGAGCGATTTCTCCTATTAGGGCACCTTCAGGGCTCAAGGCTGAGTAGCTCACCTTTTGTTCCTAAAGCAAACAAAATTAAGCTTCAACAAGAAGTATTCGTTTCTAACATCCAACGAGCTGGCTCCGTTGTAAAGAAGGAAGCCCATGGTGAGCAATGAATACGAACGAAAACCGAAGCTAGTCATTCTTACGTCTATAGTGACTACGAGAGAGCAAGTGATACGACTTTACTTATTATTGTTATGTGCACGTTTCATGCCTAGGTTAAGTATAACATGTATGTTCTGAGTAACAAAACCTGATTTGACAGGAACGTAGTATTTTCAGGAATGCGAGTAAAATCGGACGACAACAGTTGTTCTATTTAAAAGGCGGCATTCACGTCTTCCTAGCATATTCTTATCGTACTCCGTAGCCCAATCTACCAATGGCTAGATAGCTTTGTAATTACAAAGAGAACATTCCGTGCGAAGATATATTTTAAAATTGATCGTTCTCAACTGGTGATCATTTCTGCTTGTAAGAGAAACTCAAAAAATACGGTCAGCATTTCAAACAACAGCGGCGAATACATGTACTTTTCTGGCAAGACCCAAAATGGATATAAAATGCTCGACTGTTCCTCGAATCGATGGAGTCCACCCAAAAGTGCTCTATTATTGCTGAATTCCTACATTGTTAATCATAGAAGGCAATATGAAGTGATATTAAATTTTAGTTTCTCGCTCTAGACGGTACTCGATGTTAATTTTAAAATACAGTACCTGTGACTAGAATCGGTTTTGTACATATGGAAATAATTTTAGCTAGACTAAGAAATGGAATGTTTTTCGTACCCACGTTGAATTTAAGCATTCTCCGAAGTGAATATTGTTATAAATATCACATTTTATCTGCTATTGTTGAATAAAAAAATGTTCAAAAGATAATGCCGTATAATTTACCATTGGCCTCAAAAAACGCAATTACGAAAATGATTCAGTAGCAAAAAAGGTATTTGAAGTCATATTTACACTTTCCTCTTCCTCTAAAAATTCTATAAAATCAATAACCATCATAACAGACTGAGAGGTGAAATCAATAAGACAATCGAATTTACTCAAGAATTTTTATTTTCCAAGGCACATATCGTTGGCGGAACATTCACTATTGCTAAGTACGTTGTTTCAAAAGAAATAAGAGAAGCGTAAGTACATACCGGTATCGGACATAAGCAGGTAAAGCTTTGTCACAGGGTTTAGCTGCCATAGACTTCCTGAGCATTAACAGAAGTAGAAGATGACTTTATCGTTATGCTCTTGGAGATGGCAGAATTAATTTTAAAAAGTCAAATTATCAAATAAGAGAATCGATACACACCATGAATACTGGCGGAAAACATGAACTAGAAGAAATTAAGATGACTTCTTGTATCAATAAACTAAAAACCCTCGAGAACCAAAATATTTAATCACTGTCTACGTATTGAAAATGAAAAAATACAGAATAGGTAACTTTTTCGGAATCGACAGTCTTAAAAAGACAATTAAGCACAGGTGTGTACCAAGTCTTCTCAGTGTATCAAAGCTTAAATTGTAAGGCAGATAAAATTAATAACCAGTTGCAAAAAAGCTCCATACACCAATTTTCAGTTTCAAAGAACACTACAAAAAAATAATCAAATACTTTCCCTTACGTTTATCATCAATGCAGCGCATATAGATAACAAGCACCACGACTGTCGGAATCACTTCGAATTTTAAGGAACTAACGTGTACATATCACTACTAAAGGCGACCACATGTCTGAACGGTAGTTGAGTAAATTTACTGGAAGCATTTGCAAAACAAATTAACAAAACTTATTAACTTCGGAAGCCGAGGAAAACGTACAAACTTTCATTCAACTCCGTATCAAAAATATTTTCTTAACCGAGGGAAGTCTTTTAACAAAAACTAAACTTAAAGCTTCATCCTAACGTATCACTATTGTTAGTACGATAAATTGTTCCTTACCATAAACATTAGCCAATAAGTAACCGTTATAATCGAAGTACAAATATCAAGTACACTGAATAAATATATTTGAAAAAATCGGCAGCACAGGTAATGCAGTCTGTCAATCAGTTTGACTAATTTTGATTTTTACCTTGATAGCACCGAAAGATAAAAACCGTAAACCCTTTTCATGTGTAGTAGAACAATTTTCAAAATTCACTCGCTGCTTATCACAGAACCAACTGAATACATTTGAATTAATTCATTCAATCGGATAAGAATTTGGGAGAAAAAGAAAAGTTTTCTGCATTACTTACGAGGTGAGTGACAGCTATAAGATATTTTCAAAATAGGTAAGGGTGCTCATATAAAGGAAAATAAAAATTATCGCAAGAAAAAAAATCGAAATTTCCAAACTCTGATTGAAAAAGTTTATTCTATGATGAGCAGCGAATAAATTTCGGAAACTCTGTAAATCATGACATACTTTATAATGACAAAGAATAACGGGAAAAATTGGTTCGGCTGAGTTAGACACTAACTTACAGCTATCCAGTCATTTGGCAGTGTATGACAGGTTAGCGAATATGATTACTCAATACGTGCAAATTCACTCAACACTTGTAAGATAATTTAGAACAATTGGATTCCAATAATTTGAAATAGCTGGATATGAACTAGACGAAAGTATGAGGGGCATGCAATTTTTAATAAGTACTTCGAATGGAATGCAACAAAAAAAAATCGATTTCAAAATCCCTCAATATAGTACACAGTAGTATATAGTACACATAAAATACATACAAGGCTCAGTAGAAATCGGAGCCATAGATATTGGATGAACAAAGAAGAAGGAAGCCAAAATGGTACGGAGAGGCAACATGGTGACGTTACTAATTTTGAAAAAAAAAAAACCCAAGGTAGTGGGACGCGAAATAATTTTTAAGCAGTTTCAGAGTGGTCTCCATAATACTTTCTATTCCATTATCATAACTATTTGGCATATCGGTGCTCCGTCCCTGTGCGGCTATCGGCCAAACGTGAACTTTTTTCCCTCTCCATGACGCCATCAGTTTAGTGGAAGAATTTCCTTTATCTTTTTTTAATCACTCATTTTCTATAACGTCTGCAGAGTTATTTGTGCCGGTCCTTGGGAAGGCTTTAGCTATTTGAAATCTTAAAGAAATGTATAACTCATTTATTATATTCAATTTTTTAAATTGAAGTTTTAATTTCAAATTGATCTTATTTTGCATTCAAGCTTGCTTAATTTTCCCCTTTTCCATTTCTGAGCCTTATACTCAAAAATTTGAGCTATTGAATATTGAAGCTTCCTTCTTCACTAACCCGGTTAAGAGATATGGTTGAGTAAAAGAGTGGTCAATCATGATAAGAATAATTTCCAAAATTTTTCAAACTCAACTTTCAAGTCTTCTGACTATCTTGACGGTAATTTTCTGCCAATCAGCTATGAGCTGAAATTCATTGTTATGCTTTCAATTAAGCAAATACAAATAGAAACTATTCAAAGAGTCTGACCTGTTTGCATACTGAGGGAAGAAAATTTCACTGCAATAACCGATGCAACGGTCAGCAGAAATCCTACAACTATTGCACTCGGCTTGAAGTCAGCAACATCGTTATGGTCAACGTACAACCAATGAAACTCACCCAGGAATCACATGGGCTCCGTATTTATCCTATTGGATAAAACGTAGATTAGATTCTGATGAGAACATCAAATTCTAGTGTTGGAATCATTATCGTAATACTCACTTGAACACTGAATTCAAACGAAGATCAAAGTTTTCAATAATCGTGGAAATCGTCCGTGTGCTTTTCAAGATTTCCACTAAGCGTCGGGTCTGGGCGCGTCCTCTTGAAGAAGCCGCATTTCCAGAAAAGAATGGCAATAAGAAGGAGCAGGAGCAGGCCTGCCACAACAGCGACCAGGATCATCCAGAGTGGCACACCTTCGCTCGCTTGTTGCTCCACAGAACCTCCTGGTTTCGCTATCGTCACTGCCTACAACACAAGAATAAATTTCCATCATACCTTGCATGTATGTAACGCAAGCAAAAACACTTATTAGATTGATTAGGTATACTAACAAAGGCTTGTGTATCAGACGGTTGAGATGTGACAACAACATTAGGGTTGGGAATGAAAAGTTTTGCCATCGAAGCAATGTGCACGGCTTTGACTCGAGGATAATCTTCAACGAGTGTGCTGTTCCACAATCTGCAATAACCAGTCGAAGCAAAAAGTTTACCATGAAGGGTCACAAAAAAGCATTCATAGAAACGTTCAAGATTTCTTGAACCTTTGCCGAACGAGGAAGGTCGATTAGTTTTTTGAATGAACAATGAATACCTGGCTTTGACTGTGACTGTGGCTGACTGTCCTTTTTGTAGTTTGTAAACAATGCAGCGAAATTTAAAGCACTTGGCCGTTTTGGCGCGGCAATTCTGAAATCAATTTCATATCCATGAAGCACATGCTATGAACTCGAAACAAAAGCCATCTAATGCGATTCAACTAACCATATGAACGATATTATCAGGCCCTTTTCTGACTATCATTTCAACGTCGCGTCGGGACCGGCGAAGAGCTGAAGGGGAGGATGAAGAGGTTGTTGAGGATGTTGCATTGGGGCCAGCAAAGTCGGAAGCTATCAAGCTGTGGCGATCATGCAGATGCAGGGGATTAACTTGTCCTCCAGATGTGTCGCATACACCGCCTTCTTCAGCTGAAAGACCAATAAGAACTTACATAGGTACTCCATCGTTGTAGATTACAGGCGGAAATCGAATTATCAATATAATTTACCTTCAATCGAAGGTTCTTCATCCATGTATAAAAGCCATTTGCCCAGAGGTTTGTTATTGGCTACTTGGAATGGCCATTCAATGTGGAGCTCTAGATTGTTGACATGCCAAGGGCCGTCGTTGACTAGTTCGTACGTGTGCCGCAAGCGGGTGCCCGGTTGATCCTTGTACTTCATTTCGCTCTCACCTCTAACTTGGCCTCCGTAGAGCACCTCCTCAGGACGCACAGATCTACATTTGGTGAAAAATTATTCTTCAAAAAAAATTCTACACAATCTGAATTAACATACTTTCCAACAAGGAGTAAAATGTGAAAATTTCACTGCTTTACGAGTGGCAACATTGCAAGTTTCAGTGTTGCCCACGTTTTATTTGATGATGTGATCGAGTTTGAGATGTGCCAAATATAAGAATAAATGTTTCACTGGTAAGAATATTCAATGAAGAAAAATCACTTACCCGCGCAGTTTCAAATCGGCTTTTCTGATAACGTTGGCTACAAGAATGACATCTTTTTGAGGATCGACAAGACTACTTGTTGTGACAGCCTTCAGGGTGAATTTCACTTCAGACACGTCATCAACTTCCCTGAGAGGCTCGAATCGGAGTAAAACGTTGACCCCTCTGTTCCGCCGCAGCGGATTCCCAAGAGGACAGATCACCAATGTCTTCTCTGGAAACCTCTCGCATCTCCCCTGGATATAAAAAAATAACTTTTAGATTTCTAGACTAACAACTATTAGAAGCCAACCACTAAACAAGATATAATTAGGCGACAATAAATATCGCTAAGGAGAACACCAAAACAGTGTTCTTTGACCCTAACGAATTCAATAAAAATCCACTAAATTTCATGAACATCAGTACAAAATCCGCTTGTCAAAATGGAGGGCAATGTAGGTGAAATCAGAATACGAGGGCATAGAATGATTGATAAATTAATTAACCATAAACGGTAATGGCCTTATGTTAAGCCAAACGGCAACAAAAAATTACAGTTTGTTAGCAGAGCATTAGTTCAACACAAGCTCGCTAGGTTCGTTCCCAGCTGCGGCGATTATTGTTAACAGTCTGTTGAAAACTTACTGACATTGATCCAAATATTATCATCTAATATTTCTCTCAAAAGACGTGAACGCAATTGAAATGGGAAGATGCGTCAATGGATCGTTCCAACATTTGACGCTTACCATGGCAACATAAGAAAATTAAACTGGCAAAGAAGGCGTTAGACTAAGATGAGCAGATGGATTTTTTTCTGCCCCTAGTGGCACACAATTAGTGATATCAAGACTTCACAGTATTTATCTGATTCCGTGTTTTGAGCAAACTCACTGTTTCCGCTTTGGTATCAACAGGTGAATAGGATGAAGACAAAACCGAAGATGGTTCCTATGTCAAATTGATAAATGAGTTGTGTTTCGTTGCATCAATATTTCAGTCTATTTGTGAGTGAGTGAATCGTGAGACTCATGCTTCGATTGAACCTTGGGCAAACGTACATGAAATACAACCCACAAAATTATAAATTTAATTCCTACAATGAATCACCTTCACAGTTGCGATGTAGCTGAGAGCTGACGAGTGTGTTATGTGCAATTCGGCTTCGTAGGCACTTTCTTGGACATTATCAACAGTCACGTTCAGTTGGATTTCCTTATATTCGCCAAGCACAAGATCATATCGGCTAGTGTCCAGTTTGTCTTTGGTGCCTGAAAACAGGAAAAAAATACAATTAAAAAATAACGCACTGAATTTGAAAAGCTTTGTTGCAGTTTTTGTAACATCGTAAACATCATCAGTTCTCTATTTTAGGGGCGATCGTCCCTCAACAAGATAACAGGCGAACAAATTTTTTAGACTAACGTGTGTTAGGAAGGTCAAGGTCGGCAGCAATGTTGAGCTGGCTTTCGCATATATCATTTTCACCGCAGTCTTTGAGGAACGTAGCCTGGAATACTTTATCAGCCTGCTGCTGGTTTAAAATTGGATAGTGATCCATTCTTGGCAGTGGAGAACCAGGTTTTAGAGGTTTCGGCGCTTCTTGCACTATGCTGTAGCTTAGCCTCATCGATATGGCAGTCTGAATGTCTTTTGTATCCTCCTACAAGCAAAAAAGTGAGAAAAAATCAAATAACAATTTTAGGCATAATACTTGGAGAATAATACTAAATACTTGGGCTCCTTACCTTGATGTACACAGTATGATTATGGCAATACGGCCGCAACTCATACGTGACTGGATCAATGTCAAGCGTGATGGTCGAATGAATAATACTAGGCTTGTTCTGCAAAGCAGCACCAGAGCCGGATTCAATGAAGACACGAGGAAGGCGACGTGTGATGTCTGCTTGTAGAGTACAGTTCAATGTCAGACCTTTACTGCCAGCTTTTAGGATTCGCCCTTCCAAGATGGACTGAATGCTAACGCAAGCTTGAAACTTGAAGCTAGATAATAAATAAGTTCAAATTAAACCAACGTAATTTTTTCACCCAAAAAAAGCCTTCCAATTCATCTGAACAATATTTTAGATAATTTTGTATGAACTCACCAGGCCAAATCTTTGTTAGAGCAGAGCCGAGACGTTGGGTCGATTTTACGAAGTGCGCTCTGCGGGCCAACGTTCGTGGTAATCCAAATTATTGGCCGAGTTCGCAGAAGGACAGCTGCGCTCGACTCGAATGCGCCAGCCAGCAGATCAGGGTAACCGTTAAAATCGAGATCTGCTCCTCCACTGAGACTATATCCAAAGGTTTCAATGTTGTAATCCTCGCCATGGATCACCTGTCAAACGGAATAAGTATAGAATAAAAATAGGCTCAGTCAATTTGAAGAAGCAGTTGCATAAACAATACTGAAGCCAATGGCCGCATCGAATTAAGGAAGCAAAAAATGATATCTAAGAAGAAATTTACCTGAGATGGTTCAGGTATTGTACCATTTTTAGAGCCCAGGTAAATATAAATGGCTCCCTGCCCTTCATATGGAGCACCAACAGCAATATCGTCGTAGCCATCTTTGTTAATGTCGCCCAAATTTGTGATCGCAATGCCAAACCTGCTCAAAACCAAATCATCACTATGATTCCTAGAAATAATGTAGTTTTTGCGATTCTGCTAGAAAATAAAAATACCTTGACTCGGGTTGTCCTGTTATTTTAAGGGGAGGATTGCACTTGAGCGAGCAGGGAGACTTGTTATTTAGGTATATGTAAACAGCGCCACCTTGATTCTTGTCGAAATAATTTGGTGCACCCACAATGAGATCAGGTAACCTGGGAAATAAGAACAAAAAAATAATCTACCATTTCTACTGAATGATATCAACCGAAAAATTCACACATCTATGATCAATACATTTATTTGTAGAGTGACTAAATTATGCGCATAGATTGAACTAGAATTATCGAAATATCGAGAGGAAATACCTGTCACCGTTGACATCAGCTGTGGCGAGCTCGTATCCAAAATTCGAAGTATACATGTCTCCGTTGAAGACCATGTGAGTCGACATTGTTGTAACAGCAGTTTTCTTGGTAAAAAGGATAACTTGGCCGGTGCCATTCGATCTTGGAGCACCAGCAGCATAAACAATACCGTTGCCGAAGAAATTAGCAGCTGTAACTGCCATTCCTGTAAAAAACGATAAAATTACCACAAGACGAGAAAATATGGAAGATACATAGGGTGAAAATGATAAAAATGACTCACCAAGATAACTGTATTTGTCGACCGGAGATTGATCATCAATGTGAGGGCTGTAGTACATGGTTTTATCACGTCCAAGGAAATCATCAGATACCTCTTGTACGTAGATGGCACCACGCCATGTATATGGCCCTGGAGCACCGATCACAGCATTGTCTTCCAATAGAAGCCCGCTCGTGCCAGCTTGGCAGTATCCATACTGCTCATGAGCTCTGCAATAGCATAATTTGGATAAGTGGCGTCCGCCCACAACTACTTTCAAAGTCGCAACCCTTTTTTTGGTATCAGAACATTATTTATGTTTGGTAAATTCGGGAGATAATATTTAGAAAATGTCGAGCGATTGTCAAAAATAGTGACTAATTCAGCATTTAATGAAGAGAGAACAAAATAGCAACTTCTGTTTGATTAAAACGAAAAATTCTGTAACCACAAATGAGCAAAACGTCTCTATCACAGCACAACGATTTTGTATAATATCACTAGTTACCTACATAAAATTCGTTTAAAAATAACTCCACCTGTCAGTCGGTCGGCCTTTGCAAGGTTCGACTGCTTCGTCAAGTTCAAGCTGATTGGTGAGCGTGTAGCACAGACCTCGTCCCCATCTGTAGTCGGGAGCTTGGCGGATGTAACGGTGAGCGCAGACCTGAATATTTAATATGACATCATATGACTCAATATGACTTCATCAGATTGACAAAATTCATTACCTTCGATGGTCATCGACTCAAACTTCACTAGTGGTATGAATCACAATAAAATTAAAACAAGGTCCTGACCTTATATAAAGGTCTTCTGGCAACCAAAAAATTACATTATCTTATTCTTGAACGGGCTAAATTCGATTGAGAACTCTACTGGATTTTAAACCATAAAAACACTCACAAGCACTTTACCACCCTGGCCCTGAGTTCGGACTGTGACGCCAAGCCATTGTCCGTCTTTCAGCTCGTCCTTTTGAGGCGGAATCAAATGATCGTTGTCAATGTCTGCCAATGTAAGAAGCGAAAAAATTAAAAATCGTCGCAATTCGATGACTGGAGTCATGGCCTCACAATAATGTCCCCTATAATTTCTCTTAAATTAACCAAACAACTGAACGCTTGACAAAGTTAGAGAAAATTATAAATTGCAATAGTTAAAATTTGCATCTGCACTTGAGAAAATGCAGTTGAGTGCGCTGAATTTAATATGATTCCAGACTCAAAAAAAGGTGGAAAATTCACTCTTTGAAAAGTATTTATTTTACGTACCATAACTTGAAAAAGTTAACTATATGTTTGATCACTACTCATTTAAAAATTTTATTTTTTCCACTCGGCAAATAGCATGCCACAGCTTTTTTGTATTCCTAGCATAAATGAGCGATGCAGATTTAAATTCGACATCTATATACTATACCACGCCTGTTGTATTCCCATGAACGTCACATTCGATTTCTATTCTAAGTTAGGACTTCTAACTATGACTACAACATTAGATTTCACCATGGAAGTGCCGCATGGTTCAGTGCGAAGTCCATCCAAATGCACTGAGAAACCAAACACAATCTTCCCTCCAAGACATTCCACAAAAAGAACCATCAATGCAAAGAAAATGTCTTCATAATAAATATAACAATTTAAATTATTTAATAAATTATTAAATATAAATTATTTAAATTAATTATGCTTAAATCAGCATTTTTTTTTTCTATTTTTATCGAAATTGAAATATTTCTAGAACATTATCGAGTTGAAGGGCTATTTTTAAGGAAAACAATAACTTCCTGTGGAACATCTTAGAGGTCTACAGATATACGAAAAAATCATTCAGTAGTCTGCTAGGACCTACAACTACTCCAACCCCATTCGCTACATCAGGAAGCATTATGCACGAATGCCATCCTAAATATGATGGAACTAGCGAAATCAATTGCAAGTGGAATCACAAGATGATTAAAACTTGAGAAATGATTATCTGTCGGTAATATAGGTTAAATTGGTAGTTTATGAGAATTCAACTAATCAAGTTTAACGATATCTGTAGCATGTAACAGATATGGAAGTGGTTGTGAGAGCTGGAAGAGCTGAAAATATATGTCTCTCGAAAACTCTTATTTTCTCAACACGAATCATCCAATTCCTTTCAATTCAACGACAGATGTTCCTCCATCAAACTCTGATGAGTCGATTTTTCAAATCACATTCATTTCCTTGCATACTAAAAAAAAATCCTTGCAATGCAATCAAACTATAACTAAACTGCAAGCCGACCGATAAGATATTGCATTTTGTACTGCCCAGACTATAATTAAATCGCGTGATGGTTTAACTTGAAACGAGTGCAAAACTGATAACACAAAAACAACATGCTGTTGTGGATAATTTTACAATGTGAAGGAAATGAATCCATCGTATTTTGTGCGTGATTTTATGCAATGAACATAATGTGCAATCAGAAGAAACACAAAAACGAGAAGTACATCTAGGGGATAGATTTTGTTGCAGAAATTGCATATTCACAGTACAGAGAAATTTCTCTGAAACGTAAGGAGATAGGAATTACACTCTCTCAATGCTCTCATAAAAAGGCTTCTCCAATAATAACACCATCAAACTGTTGTCAACTCATCAGTATTATTTTTGTTAAATCAAAATGCAAAACTTCGGCCGCAAGCAAATTGTAGACATTCCTCAACTTGAAGTCGACAGCGCAATTGAAATATTCCATTTAAAAATCTCGAAAGTCGAACGCATTTACCTCAAACCAATTTAGGGTGAAATAACCGAACAGGGAATCTTGCCTGTAGCAAAACTTATATAAATCGAAAACGTGTAGGTACTTTAACGCTATACTAGCCTGTATTAAAATATATGGTTCGCTAACTAGAGTGCGATAATTATAGTTTGAGGAAAAATTAGCTGAAAAGCTGGAATTTAACGAGGCACACAAAAAAAAAATTGCTAGTGCTCATCCTGAATTCACACATAGTATCATTATAATACATATTCAATCAATGAAACAAAGATGAATCAGTCATGTAGATGGGAACATAGAATAGATAGAATGGCTCATGCAAAGGCGTCCGTTCGTGTTCTGGCACATGCAAAACACCTGATGGAAGAACATGCTTAAAAAAACAAAACATTCTCAGCAGACCACGGAAAATAGAGTAACTTTCTGATTTCACAAACCGATATCCTTTTAGACTTACAGGTGTCGTAATTGCCGTCAGCGTCTGTAGGAAAATTGCACGTTAAAAATAATGGATAATATGAGTAGGAATTCGTGGAGGTAATCAATAGGTTACAGGCCGAATAAAGATATGAATAAATTGTTATAAATAACACAACACATGATACAATCGTCTAAACATTTAATAGAGCTTCACTGAGGACGTAATCTATGCCATACAAAAAAGTTATTTGAAGGATGAATTTAGACAATATTCTTGCAACAATTCTAATTCTTCATTCACAACCCCTGGACAGTTCTAATTCAATTATTTGTACGATGGATTATTTTTTATGATGACAAATTCAAGGTTTCAAGGGCAAAAATAATGTTCAATAGATTCTTCGAATCGAAACATAAAGATCATAATTATAACAATGTTTCAGAAATAATCTAGTTAACGGACCGTCGATGATAATACCAATCTATTAATAAATCAATACTTTATCCTTTCGAAGCGACTACTCCAGCTTTTCAAGGTTTCCAGAAAAAATTCCCCCAAAAGAAAATTATTTCAAAAGCAGGAGAAAATAGTTCGAAACTTCTAAGAATATCCAATAACAAGCGCTATTTTACCAAAGAAGGTAAAAAACTAAAACCAGCTATTGTGACCAATGAAGCTCGTTAGTTATTTACATCTACTTAATAACCTAGGCTGTAAATTACAGATCATTAGTCATTAAGGTAATTAAGGGAATCTATGAAAAGGGGGAAACTACAAGAAAACGTCAAATTGCAATATTTACACGAACAACAGGAACCCTCATTCAACTTCTACTTATGGTTCAACAAATAATTCAAAATTAACTACGACAGGAGGAAGATTCATGAATTTAACAATAGTTCATTTTAGTATGGTGCCGAAAAAAATAACAAGTAAGTTAAAAATCATAAAATAAAATAAACTTAAAAAACAACCATAAAAACATTTTTTTTGTGACACACTGATTGTGAAATAACATGTTTTTTAGTGTTTCAAAATTGAACCAAAAACTGAAATGAGAATAATATCACAATGTTTCCAGAACTTTCAAAAACTAAAAAGTTTGAAAAAATGGTTGACAATAAGGGTTTAAAAACGCTGCAAATGAATGTACAGTGGTTTATTATTGCGAACGTTCCCACCAAAAACAGATTGGTAACAATAAGAGAAAACTCTGTAGCAGCTATTGTAATGTTAACCATTTTTATTTTTCTTGATTATCAAATATTAAAAGATAAATTTTTCGCCTAGCGATACAGCTGAAGAGTGTTCGACGGGCATTCCTACGAGTATAGAACGATTTTTATAGCTCCAAGAATTCTGGAGTCGAGAGACTCCAGATATGTTGGCTCGGTCATAGGTACCTTCAGCCATATACTGCCCTGAGGAGGCCCGAATGGGCGAAAGCGCTCGGCACATATAATTTTTAAAAATATATACAATGGAGAGGAAGTCGCCTAGAATCTCTCCCCCTCGACCCAACATCAATCAGAATGCGACAACAACAAGAAACACAAGAAACAATTCTCGAGTCATGCAAAATTTCTGAAAGTCTCCCTAATTCAACACAAAAGCTGCGATAACTCGAAAACCAATAAAGCTGTCGCAAGTCTCATTCGGTTCAGCGCCCAAAAACCTATAGAAATTGATCCGAAAATATGCACCTTTTTCTGAAAAAACCTTGGAAATTACTAATTTTCTGCCCCTCAAAACCCCCAAAAATACCCTTAAAATCGAGGTAGCGATTTATTAAATGAATTGACCAAGATTTGTTTTTGGTAAAAATTTCAAGAATTTAGCTATAACAGTTTTATGAGAAAAGTGTTGATGGCGTACGGCGTACGAACAGCTTTTTTCATTTTTTTTTTTTTTCATTTGATATTCGGATTCTACATGCATTGAAACGTAGAACATCAAATTTTGATGGGGGTTAGACATTTTTTTTTCTTGGGCGATCACAATGGCTTATTATTGAATAATAAACCAAAACTCAAAACCTGTTCGCGTTTCTACAGATAGAAATCATCCACTACTTGCCCGACACCATCCAAAATCATAAAGGGAAAAATTATGAATAGTGGTTTAACAAAAAAAACCTTGAAAAAATTGCGAAAGAACAATCACCAAAAGAGTGAAAGTGTCAAAAGTATCAAGTGAGGATACGAAGGAAACAACTTGAGAAAATCGTACCTCGTTTTCCGTCGGTGATAACTTGACGACAGTCGGTGTGCAACGTTGTGAGCGGACATTGCCACAGGGCACCGGATCTGTTAGTGTTTGGTTGTGCATTTTGATCCAAGGGAGCACCAACGAGGAGCCTGAAAAATAATTTTGTCACCATAAAAAAAAAATCCAGACAGAATAGATAAGCCTCAGTAACAGATATTTGTTCCCCCTAGCAATGATCCAGTGTCAGAGCGTACAAAAATGACTTGGATGCTCGAAAGATCGCGGTAATATAGAAAGGTGAAAATGGAGAAAAAGTGGACGAAGTATTCTTCTCTCTCATCCTAGTAACATAAAAATAAGAGAAAATCAGCTTTAAAAAACCTTCTGTAACCAACCTTTCGTAAACACATTTTTGAGAAACCTTCCATAGTCAAGTTTCGTTAAAACGTCCATTTAATTGGGCAACTAGCAGATCCATTAGCTTCAGTGCACAAAGGAGAATTGGATTGGATGAATAAATCAACCCTCATCAAATCCACAATTTATCAGCAATGCCTGGCGTGTAGAACGGGTTGCTCTTCGTAAGTACATGAGCTGTCAAGAAGCTAAGTGGAAATTATTGAGGATGATGGAACTTTTTTTAGCCATTACAATAATGGATCGACCAACTTGCAAAGGAAAATTTATACCCTATTGCTAACTCTATTTTCCTTTCAAAATACAGGAATTCGCTTGTAAAATGGGGAATCTCTATGAAAACGTATGCAATGTCAAGTTTATTTTATTTATTAGTAAAATAGGAAATTTTCAGCCGAAATCAAGAGCAAAAGATAGAAATTGGAAACAGAAGAAAGCCAAAAATTTGGCACTGATTGAAACATTCTTAGCCGACGGCCTTTTCATAACAGGATGTAAAATTTAATTTACATTTATTTTGAATAAATTTGTCGCTCATGAATAACAGAACCAACAGCTATATCGAAATTACTCTTTGGCGTATGAACGTGGCCGAGAAACTCTTTCAATTCTCGGTAGAGAAGTTTCAAGTTTCATATCTCATTCGAGACGAAGCGGATAAGGGCCTGTTTGCACTAGGGCCTCCATATCAACCTCTCGTGTTGCCTCAGCTGAGCACAGCTCGCGGCATCACTTTCTAGCTATCTCAACATTTTCAACCGCTTCAACACGTCATAGCAAAATGGGACGCACCAGTGGCTAAATTATAAAATAATCTAATCAATAAATATGCCGAAATAAATATCGAATAATAAAATGAAAATATTGAATTATTCTTGTAATTAATTTATCATGAAAGATTATTTATCTTCTTTTTTTTAATTGCAAAGAAAAATGTGGAAATATATTTTCTTCTATGAGCAACAGTAATTCATACGCGTCGGCGTTAATATACTGACAGTTGGAAACTGGGGCGCGATATTCATCTGTCTAGTCTAAAATTTGATGCGTCACAGGATCGTGATGCGACGCGCACACATTCAAGCTAGAAACCCACTTCGAGCCGTAGGACGAACATCTGTTGATGAACCGGCAGCTAAAAATAGCGGTATATTTATCAACGAATGCCTCCATCATGAGCTACTTAACAGAAGGGCACGAAGTCAACATACGAAAATACCATAGGATGAAAGGGATTCACTGAGTATGCGGGTATGACTAGAATCGGACATAAGGGTTAGCAATAGAGAGGCAGCACCTGTTCCATAATTTTAGAAACACGGTTTTTGAAATGGGAACTTTGATTTTACCTTTTTTTATGCTGTAAGGCTAGTTTACAGAACAGATAAAAATGGTAAAAATACCCAACAATCGGGATGTCCTGACATTTTCATACTTCGCTAGGAATAGTAATGTAAATGCACTTGAACAGCTTCGAATGACCTATTCTAATTTCGTTTTTATTATATTATGTTGTAAACGATCGGTAGGAAACGATTACCTATCCGCATTGTTGATATTTTTTCCAATATGCCACGCAAACCCCTTTTCTACACCCTTTGGTTATTGAAACGCAGCTTCTAAAAAATGGCCAGTTTTTTCACAAGGTGCAAATTAAAAAAAAAAATAATACTCTTTTTCGGAACTGAACAACGGCCTTAAAATGAATACAAAAAAAAAAAAAAAAAAAAAAAAAAAAAAAAAAAAAAAAAAAAAAAAAAAAAACTTAAAACCAACTAAGAAATTGTTTACAGTTTAATTAGATTCGAATTGAACGGTGAATAATAATTCTATACTTGATAGTTCTCTCATAACCGACCGATAACCAATACCGTTAAAAAGAGAGACAATAAATTGTAGTTTATATTGTTCAACAATATTGCCTATCTATTGCTTAATGAACGATACTATGCCTCTTTTCTCAAAAATAATTATTACGTCACCGTTTAGCGACTCTACCAAAGCGTGTTGGGTAATAAAGACGGGCCTCATCAAAGGAGAGGGGACAAGAATTGGCGCATCAACTGAAATAGTCAAACCGCAAAAGCCGAACTAGTACAGCTGCTCACCGTTTAGCAGTTCCCCAACACTCCCTCTTCTTTTGGGTGCGTTGCCAAAAGGAAATCAACCGATGATGTTTTCTAGCGAAAAGGCACACGTACTCGTAGGATGAATCATTGAACGGCCTAATAACAACGAGCCCAGGAGCTGATCGGGTTTTGGGTTCTAATGACAACCAACTTGCATCTGATTCGAATGCATACAAATCTGAACAGTTAAAGATGGCAAATGAAGGGCGATTTTGTTCAAAATATTATTAAAAAAAAAAAAAATTATATAAATAATTATATATTCATGAAATAAAAATACTCAATAATACTAATATATATACTAATATATTAAAATAATAATCAATAATAAAATATATAATCTGTCCGTCCGCCGTCAACACTTTTCTAACGAAACTGTAACAGCTCGATTCTTGAAATTGTCACAAAAAATCAATATCGCTACCTCAATTTTAAGGGTATTTTTTGGAGGGTTTTGAGGGGGAGAAATTTCGTATTTACCAACGTTTTTCAGAAAAAAAATGCATTTGGCGTCAACTTCAATAGATTTTTGGACGCTGAATCGAATGAGTCCATCGCTGGGTCGATAGCTTCTCGAGTTATCGCAGATTTTGTGTTGAATTCGGGAGACTCAGAAATTTGGCATGAGGGCATAACTTGAGAGTTCTTGGAGCTATACAAATCGTTCTATACTCGTTGGAATGGACTACACACACTCTCTTCAGCTGTACCGTTAGGCAAAAAAAAGTGGCTTTCAATTTGAATAGAAATTATTAAAATTACAATACCTAGTTGCTCAGTTTTCCCTTATAGTGACTAATCAATTGTTAGGTGGAAACGTGTCACAGATGTTCGGAATAATTGCTATAACAAAGAGATAGTCTTCTAAATCATTATTGAAGCAAAGGAATAGTAAACCACTGTACAATCATCTGCAGTTTTTTTGTTGTTTTTTTTGTGGGAACGTTTACAAATGTTGGAAATAATTACTATCACAAATCGATGATCTTCCTAAATTTTATTATTGAAGCGAAGGAATAATAAACCATTATACAATCATTTGCAGCGTTTTTCTTAGTTACCTATTTGAAAGTTGAATTATTCGCCGAACAATACAGCTTAAGAGACTGTTTTATGACCACTGCAATGAATATAGAACGTTTTTTACAGCTCTAGAAAGTCAGTAGTTAAAGGATCAACGACTTTCTCAACATCTCGAATATATGCCACAGAAAAGCTACAATAACTCGAGAACCATTAAAACTGTCGACCCCGTCATGGTCTCATTCGATTCAGCGTTCTAAAATACATACAACTTGATACCAAACACTGGTATGTTTCAAAAATATCGGAAAATACTAATTCTCCCCCCTTAACACTCCCCGAAGGTACTCTTAAAACTGAGATGGTAATTTGACACAAGAATAAGTACAGAATGATTATTAAAGAGCCTTTGTCAGGCCAAGATTGGCTTTTCTGTGAAAATTTGAAGTAAGAATATAGTTTAGTTAGAAAAATATTGACGGCGTACGGCGGACGAACAGAAAAATGTTTCTATCCGATGTTCAGATTCTATGTACCTACCTTGAAACGTAAAACATTAAATTATGAGAGGGGAAAAGTTTCTTCGTGAGTGATTACAATGGTTTATTACTAAATAATGAAAAAACTGAGCACAAAAAAATAACTACAAATTGAATAGAAAAATTAAAAACTGAAAAGAATTGTAAAAATTCAGGTAGGTGAAAAAGTGACTTATCTACGTCTTTAAACCGACGTTTTTCATCTAAAACCCCAAGTTATTCCAGTTCAATGACAGTTCACAGTATTTTTTTATTATATCTTACATTCTACCTTGATTATATATTCTTACACAGTTCAATAATTACTAGCTTAACGTCTACCGATCCAAAACGTTCTATTTAAATAACGATTTTCGTAGCGAAAATCGAGGTTTTTCAACTGCGACATCTCCATTAAAAAATAAAAACTATATTATTATGATTCCATGACCATTTGGCCACATGAGTCATCATCCTAAGGGTCATTCGATGTCAAGGTTTTTACAAGACTTGAACAAATTCTGACTTGAGCAACAGACAACTAAGTTGATACCTAATAACTAAACCCCAGCAATAAAATTTTCACCAATAAGTACAACGTACCTATAATTTGAGCAAGGAGTGTGATGATCGGATTTAAGCCCGATTTATTCAAATAATACGCTAATATTTGGCCAACTCACCAACTGTCCTCCAAAGACGGAGATGGCTTCTCTTGGGTGATTATATGTTCAGCGACAGAAAAACCGAAATACGTCCCATGGCCGCCTCTTTTGATGATCGGAAGACGAGTGTCGAAATTGAAGCAGCAAGCGATTTGAAAGCAACACAGTAGAACCGCAAGATGCGTTCGCCGAACTCGGAAATCCAACGGTTGCATTCTTGAATAGCACAGCGGAAAGTTTGAGGTTGAATTCGCAAAATGAAACAATCGTTGTAGAAAGAAGACGCTACCTATGAATGAATAAAGGGGAGAAAAATAACAACGTACGCCCACAATGTCCGCGGCCCACACCTACATCATCGGCAAAGGCAATTCCCAGCCACCAATACAAAACAACGGCCCGACAACCTTCCGATGCACCAACTTGAAACTGGCGAACGCAACTTTCTCAGACTCCAATGTCCTCATCTGCATAGAATTCTACTATCGATAGTATCGATTTAACTATCGATAGTGGAACCTAGCCCGATTCACAACTCACCTTGGATTTGGGCTTCACCTAACCGAAACAGAAACGCCCCAAAAACTAATTCGAGAAGTATAGAAAGATAATGCTGATAAATTTAGTGGTCATGAGCAAAATTAAATTTACCAAAAAAGAGATTAGCAGCTTCGCAGTACTGATTATTATAGTATCGAACACTTTGATAGAACTATCGATACCATCAATCGAAGAACACATTTCTGTTAAGTGGGGGATCATAAAGTGGACATGCAAACAAACCAAGCGCCATGAGAAAATGAATCGATACCTATCGATTCTCATGATTGGTTTTCGATGTTTTTTTCTAAAACGTTCGTTGGGGTAAGAAAAACAAAGGATATTGCTGGCACCAACAAAAATTTAACTGAAGTTTTGTTTCATATTTTACTTCATGCTGCTGATAAAAAAGGCCCGTCTTCTCAATACTTGGTTATGATCAAACAGGTGTCAAAAGAAAGTATCGAACTCAGTTTGAAGTATCGATATCAAACTGAATATCGCAAGAGTACTATCGATTGTACCGTAATCGTTCTTCCATAATCACTGTTGTGTTTTGTTACTCGTTAAGTTTTGAATGAAACCTGTGCTGGAAGATATTTCTTGGTCGAGATTTTGGTGAAATTTTTCATTCCTTTGACTGTACCGGAATATTTTCCTCTACCCGTACTCACTTCAAAACTTACAGAGCGCGCTTTGCGAAATGAAGGACTCTGGGAAAGATGTGGAAGACAAGAACATTGTGAAAAGGAGAGAACAACTCTACCGGCTTATGATCAGGTTCGAATTTTAACACTTGATCAAATTTCTATTACTTGAATCCTGCCATGATCGGAACCATAAAACTGTTGGTACCAAGTGTGCCTTTATTTACCAGCCGTTCGTGAACATGTAGCACTGAACAAAAAATTAATGATGGCAATAAGTGTAGTTGGCTATTTAATCGAACGCTGATTAGGATTCTACTTCTAACCAATGTTGAAATTCATTAGATGTCGATTAGGTGATGAGTTTTTGGAGCAGCAAGGATTAACAAATTTGTATTTTTATTATAGCCAATTGTTTTACGATGGACATCAGCAACTAGCCGTTCAACTTGCTGCTCTCGTTCAAGCTGACCCGCCATGCCCTCCGTCAGATAGATTACTCCATATCGTCTCTATCGGTCTTCAACATGAACCAGAGCGGCATAAGAAGGAGCCGACGCCTGGACTTAATCCAATCCAGGAAATTCTCGTCGGACCGGGCCTTGGTATGTAAAATGAATTAATCAAACTTCAATTACCGTTCTTTTGAGTTATTTAGTTTGGTATGAGAAAAGTCTACGGTTTAATATTGAGTCCATTATTTATTTACAGATTTGGAGTACGAAACTGACGTGGAGATCACTGCACCAGAGCCTGCGCTTTATGAAACAGTCTATGTCACATCGCACAAAGGAGCATGCCGAACCGGCGCTTTCAGTCTTGACGGCCAACTTATTGCCACTGGAAGCGCTGACGCTTCGATCAAGGTAATAAGCCAACAGTTAATGTGTTAATTTTCTCGTTTGCAGGTGAAACAGGAGACAAAGAATGTCAACTGGTTTATTTTTATTTTAAAATCCCCTCAATACTTGATTTTTTACGTTTCTAGGCGTGTAGAATCTAAATATCCGATAAAAAATTCAATCCGTCCGCCATCAACACTTTTCTGAGAAAACTGAAAGCGAAATTCTTAAAATGTTCACTAAAAAACATTCTTGGTCTGGCAATGGCTCCATTCTTTAGCCAAACCGCTACCTCAGTTTAAGGGTATTTTCGGGGGGATTCGCATTTTCAAACATTGGCGTGTTTAATATCAATTTATATCGATTTTTTTACGCTGAATCTAATGTGATCATGTCGTAGTCGATACCGTTAACAGTTCTCGAGTTATCGCAGTTTGTACGTGAAATTTTTGAGATATTTGACAAAATCGTTTAATTCCATCATTCGTGGAGATATCAAAATCTTTCTATACTCGTTGGAAACCTCGTCAAATATTCTCTCTAGCTGTATTGTTTGGCAATTAATTTCACTTTGTATTAGATAGGTAATTAAGAAAATTGAAAATAAATACAATTACGATGGTTGCTATAGGTTTTGTTTTATGATTTCTCCTATAAAAGTTTGTTAATTTTCGAGTTTAACTTTTGGCTCTTTAGAATAAAATTGACTCGTTGAAATCTCAAACTGAACTAGCTTTTTTTATTAGAAACTTGAAAACGTAGTATTGTTTAGTTAATTATAATTTTATAAACGCCAGTAATGCATCATTGTAGTCGATTTGTGAAGTGCAATTAATTGCAACCACAGTTGCTAAGGAGTTTACCCATATCAGTTATTTTTATTTTTCCCAATAACTTAATTTAATTGATCGGGAAAAATATAAATATTTTAAATCACGATCATTGCCAAGGGTGTCACCCTTAGTTATAATAATATGTTTGTTAGTGAAAACGTTCATAACAGTTTTTATTAGGTACTACATTAAGTGGACGGTCCTTTCCAAACCATGATGGAAGTACAGGAATAGTAAACCACGGTACAACCATTTGCAACGTTTTTTAATCCTCCTCATTTTGACAATTTCAGATATTAGACGTTGATCGAATGTTGGCTAAATCCCTCAGCGATGCAATGGAAAGCACTACAGACAGTCAGGGACACCCTGTCATAAGAACATTGTACGACCATCTTGAGGAAGTGACGGCTTTGGATTTCCACCCCAGAGAGCCCATTCTTGCCTCGGGATCTAAAGATGCAACCATTAAAGTATTCGACTTTTCAAAAGCGTCTGTGAAAAAAGCCTACAAAACTATTACGGTTTGTTATTAATAAACATTGCAACGTGTGTATAAATTTACTCTGTCCGTAGGTCATGTGCGTTTTTCAATGTTTTTTGTCGTTTCAGGATTCTCATGGCATCAAATGCATCTCGTTTCATCCTACAGGAGACTTTTTATTAGTGGGTACTATGCATTCAGTGATTCGGCTTTATGATTTCAACACAACGCAGTGCTATGTTTGCTGCGTACCTTGCCACCAGCACAGCAGTACTGTCACTTGCGTTAAGTATGTGCTTTTTATCCATTTGAATAAAATATTTTGTTTTGTTCGTGCAAGAATATGTCGATACGTTTGAAAGTACTTTCGTTCAGCGAATTGGTAGGCCAGTGAAACAATACATTGGGCTGTATCTTAACTTATCACTGACTGGCTATTCTTTTGATGTTTTTGAGTCATAAAATGAATGTCCTTGCGTCGTTTTACATGTCAAAAATGTTATTCGGACCGCCACTGATTTTTCTAGGTACACCCAGGGTGGCAAATATTTTGCCTCTTCGAGCAAAGACGGTAGCATCAAAATTTGGGACGGAGTCAGTAACAGATGTGTTAACACGTTTTACAAAGCCCACGAAGGCGCTGAAGTTTGCTCGGTGACGTTTACAAGAAACGGAAAGGTATGAGCGACCATTGTGAGAGCTCTTTTTTTTCCTTTTGTATGGTTTGACCTTTTTTTATAAGAATTCTCGTCCTAAACGCACACTATGATATCGAATCTTTTATAAATTATTATGAAACATTTTTATAGTATTTACTATCGTCTGGAAAAGATTCTTTGGTCAAATTGTGGGAACTGACAACAAGTAGATGTCTAATTGCGTACACTGGAGCTGGAACGACAGGTAATCTTATCGTCAATACGTATTTATGTGCGTATTTGTTCTCCAGACAGTCTGTAATAATGTTTTATTTGCAGGCAAACAAGAACACAGAACGCAGGCTGTTTTTAATCATACTGAAGATTTTGTATTGTTCCCTGACGAAGCCACAACGTCTTTGTGTGCATGGAATGCCCGCAATGCCTCCCGAAAACAACTTCTATCCTTGGGTATGTCAATCTATTCAACAAACTAAAAACCCCCTGAAATTTCTGTGTTTCGCATACTAAAGACGAGAGAACCTCAAGACAAGAGTTCGATTGTTTAATTTTCTTCTACTTTTTGAGCTCCTTGTTGGTTTTGTTAATCTCCCGTGAGAAAATTTGGTAATGATTGTCCCCTTGGGAACTTGGAAAGGGTTGAAACGTGTTTATTGAAATTTGTTTATTCTTGTTGTGACTTTTTTAATTCCACAATATCGTATTTGGTATTTTTAATTGCCAAGATTTACCAGGAATTATTTTGGGTTTTAGGTCACAATGGACCTGTGCGACAAATCGTCCACAGCCCTCATTCAGCTGCATTTCTCACATGTTCCGACGATTTCCGCGCCAGATTTTGGTTCAAGAGACTTCAAACACATTAATCTGTGTCGTATAAATATATTTTTTAAAGTTTGATGTATTCCTAATTTTCTTGGAAACTTCGTGCATATATTTGTGACTTGAAATATACGAATTAATTGGTTTCAATAATTGATATTCTCGAACAACATATTTTATTGATCCACAGGTCTTACGTCCAATTTGGTCGAGGTTTTTGTTTTCGCCCCTGAAACGGAAATGATTTTTCAAAGGTTGACATTGTGAAATGGGTGTTTCTCTTTTGTGTAATTATGCTCAATTCAAGTGTTCGCAATCATCAAAATCGCCGAGAATGAACTATCTCCAACACAGTTCACAAATCACCTGGTATAAATGTTTGGTTTGAAGGCGGAGAAAGTTCTCTTCAACTTCGGTTTTCGACGAATGTTTAGACAAGTCGACTCCGAGCATCGGAACTGTCAAATCGTAGTTTTCCGAGTCAGGAAGGACCAAAATATTCTCGTATGTCGTGTGCACGTAGTCCTTTGAAAGAAGAGAAGTAAGCAGAAAAAATTTGACATTGGTCTTATAATGAAGCCTTTAAATCCTAGCTCTGCTTAGCGGAAATTTGACGACTCTTGAAACATAGGAAATTAGAAGGCTGCTTTTATCAATAACTGAATCCTTCTTGTGGCTAGCCTCTTGGTTCGTGATGAATAATTCAAATTTTTCTTACTGTAAATAGCCGATTGGCCTGATCTTGCATGTCAACGAACCGCGACGCAACTTGCAAGTGTTGTTTTTGTAGAATTGAAAACGTTCCCAGCGCTTTCTTGTATTGTTCTTCGAGAGCCTTGGCAAAAAATGATCATGATTTTTTAGGGCTCCTTTGCTTCTAATTTACCAATTGGAGAGAAAAAATCTCAAATATTACTTCTAGTCATTTTTTCTAACTTGAAGGAATAATATTTTGTAATATAGGTTCGCTTAAGCCGCCCTTACCTCTTTCTTCTTCATAGCATCTTTCTCCTTCCGAGTCATTATTACGTGGCCATCTTCTCCAACTTTATCACCAATATCTCTAATCCTATCCCAAACCGTTTTCTCAACTTCTAGCGTGTGGTTTCGAATTTCCTGTAGGATCTGTACAATTTTTTCTTCTTCTGCTTCCTTTTCACTGCAATGAAGTAAAATTATTTTATCAGTTGACCTAAACGTATCACCCCAAAATTTTGGTTGGCACTATTGATATTTATGGATCTGTTTCTAATTATTTTGCGAAGGTTTTTTTTATTTTTAAGTTCTATAGTTTGAAGAGTAGGAGATCTTACGCTTTGACAGACGCCATGTCTTCTCCAACTGAGGCAAGTGCCCTATGCCAAAAGGGGTATCTTGTCAGAAATTCTTTCCACATCAAACGCCAATTAGTTTGAGCGTTTTCAATTTTTTCCGCCTTCACCGCTGCCGCAATTGCTTTTTCTTGCTCCTAAAAAATAACTCTTCATATCACCTGTTGATTTACAGTGCCGTTTACAATTGAAGTTGTTTCACGTTCTCACAGCTGCACGTTTACTATCTTCCTCTGAAGCTTTGGCCGATGTGTCTGTCGGATTGGTAATGACTATTGATACCTTAGATGCTTCTACATCTAAATGAAATAGAAAGAGAACCAATTATGATTGGATAATATAATTAAATTAAGCTAATAGATTATTTTCGAATTTATGACTTACTATGCAGGGACCTTTTCAAACCTGAAATCAAACGGACACTTGAGTTTAGGATAATGTAACCACTAGCACCAAACTAGTTCCTTTCATGCATTTTTGTGTGATCTGTCTTTGATTTTTCTTAGAATCCAAATTTTGAAATAAGGTTTCTTACTTTCAATCTGAGTATACGAATGTATAATTTATCACAGATCTCTATTGAGGTCTTACTTTTTTTCGACGCCCGGTCAATTGAAGGCATCGCAATAGTAACTTCCGAAAATTTCCGTAAATTTGTGTCGTAAAGTGTTTTAAGATTGTCTAAGCATCTGGTACGAAGAAAGTTCGACCATATAATTATTTCAAGAATAAAATGAGAAGAGAATAAAAGGCAAATTTAATTTCGGTTATAGGTAATCTAATTACCTTTTGTAATTGAACTTGAATCTTTTCAAAATTGTTATGGGGTGCGCGATTTTAAGGAATCTTGCAACATCTTGTGTGTCAGAGTTGGTCAAATATTTAACGATTAGATCGTTTAAGGATTCTTCCTCAAAATCAGGAGCTGTTATTGGAACGGTTTGGTTGACTAAAAGTTCCTTCAGAATCAAATCATCTCTCAACCGTTGGACCTCAGACTTTTGAAAATGAGATAATGACGAATCAATAATCGAAGACAGGCTAACAATTTTACCGCAATGTTGGTATGCAAGGCAAGAATCCGGTATACCTTCAATGACTCGTTTATCGTTTTGATGCTTGTAATCACAGTTCTTTGACAGATTTGCTGCGGTTTTCCGATCAGAGTGCACCCATATCTGAGTGTGGCTAATGTATATCTTTGAAATCCTTCCCCACGTCGAATATGACCGAATAATCTGAGGGATTGCCATAGTGCAAATATGATATTCATCACACTTTACGTTTTAATTACTGCAAGAGCAAAATATCTGATCTGTATAAATTTCCGTTCAAGTATTTACCTCACGTTGCCTTGAGTCAAGGTGTTCCAAACATAGCCAACCTTAGCCGAATTTCGAAAGGCCAGTTGAAAATTCAGCTGCCGCCTGACTGACTTTTGTGCCAAAAATGGCCAGTCGCTAGAATCAAAGATTTGTTCGTGCCCGTTTTGTCTACTCTCGAGAAGTTTATTGATACACATGTTCTCTGCCAATTGAGCCCAAGGTCCATGCGTTCCATCCATATCCATAAGGTGTATCTGAAGATTTTACGTTGATGATTTACGCATCAAATCCTTTCAGATTTATAAAGTTGATGCAAACTTTAGTCATGACTGTTCTACATGATTTTCCTGAAGTACCACCTTCTGAATATTGGCGTTGAAGACGTTTTTCTGAATGGGCTGAATGAACAAAGTTACCACCACTGATCCGCAATTGCTCGTGTTGCTTTTGCTCGATCTAGATTCGGCCAGGAATATGAGGTCCATTGCTTCTTTTAAGTTTTCAACTTCGGTTCCTGTGGTTTTCTGTGGGATCGTCAGCTTGTTATCCTTACTTTTATATGCTGACCGAAAATGGCCATGTTACCTTCTAGGAAAGCTCCTAAATCAATGCTGGTATTCCTATTTTGTATGTCAACATTGGAAAATTCAGTTCTAGTAGCGACATTTTTGAACTCCTTTACCCGACAATCCACTTCCGGTATCGATGGATCGAGTAAATCCAAGGTTTTGTGTCTGGAAAACTCCAATGCGCTGACTCTTATTATGAAGTTGAATTTAATTTGAATATTGAACAGATCCTCGGCGACTCGAGGAATTATACCGCGATACTGTAGGAAAATGAATACATTGATTTGACAAAGAAAGAAGCAGAAAAGCCATACAAGAAATTTCTAGAGGTCAACTTACATAATAATGGTCGCGCAATCCGTTCATGCTGTATGTTTTGCCAGTCCCATGCTGTCCAAAAGCGATCAAAACCGCGTCTATCCCTTTAGTAATTATACTGAAAACGTTCCAATCTTGAGTTAGCAAAACGGTTCCCTCAATGATAATCATCGATGCTCGCCAAAGTGATTAGTTTGATTAGAAATTATTGTTCGTAATAAATACTTAGGAATTATGTATCAGCTTACTGACGTGCTAAGCTCGTGTCCAATTATAGTGTCATAAATCTCTGATTGGCATTCGTCTGTAAACAGTCCGTCGGTTTCAAATTTGAACGCCGATTTTGCTTTTTGCGTGTCAATGCATTTATCGGTACAGTGCCACAATGTCTGAAACCCGCCATAGTAAATGGAACAACGTTTTAAAAATGGTTTAACCTAAGGATGGCATCAATCGAACATAGCTGGCTTACAAAAGCTTGAAACTCACTTTGCGGTCACTGTCAACGTCGAAACAATCTACGCCCTTTCTTTCGTCTGGAAGGATTCTGACGTAGAAACGTATCCTTCCTTTAATTCTCTTCATGGCCGTGCAATATTTAAGGCAAACCGTGGGTTCTGTTTACTTTGAGGAGGCGATTTCAAGGATACACCGCAATGTTGCAATTTGCTGCCATCAGATTACAAGGAATTAGTATGCAACTGTAGTTAAAGAAAATTACTACCATGCCATTTTGCAATTACTTGGAACACAATTCAATTCACCATCGTGTGATGATTCAAGCCAGTGATTCTCTTCCCATGAGTTAGCTAGGTAGCATATTAACTCAAATTTACCATTCACAAAAAAAAAAAAATAATAAATTAAAAACGCCACAAATGAGCGATGAGTGCTTTTTTATTCCTTTGCTTCAATACTGACGTGAGAAGTCTATCAATTTGTGATAGTAACTAGTCCAAACATTTGTGAACGCTCACACCAAAAACAGATTGGTAACTATAAGAGAAAACTCCGTAGCAACTATTCTGATTTTAATAATATTCATTTTTCTTAATTTTCAAGTTAAAAGCTAAGTTATTCGCGAGAAAAGGTTGACGGCGGACGGATTTTTGGTCCGATCATCCAATAATAAGTAAATCATTGTCATCGCTCAAGAAAAAATACTTAACCCCTCAAAACAAGATTTTCTATCTTTCAATTTACGTAGAATCTGAGTATTGAATTACAAAAATTCTGTCCGTCCGCCGTAATACACCGTCAACATTTTAAAGACGAAACTATAAAAGCTACACAATTGAAATTCTCCTCGAAAACCAATCATGGACTGAAAATAGCCAGATCCTTAGCCAAATCGCTACTTTAATTTTAAGGGAATTTGGGGGATATTAAGGGTGGAATTAGTATTTTCAAAGGTGTATTGGACAACGGGGTGTTAGATGTGAATTTTTAATATGTTTGACCGCTGAATCAAATTAGGCAATAACGTAGTCTATAGGTAGTTTTAAGTACACCAATACCAAACAATTTTAGGTATGGGTAATTTTTGAAATTAAATTGAATATTATTCATATTGGAGGCCCTTAGAAGCCATTTAACCAAGAAATTTAAAAAAAATCCAACGAATTCCATGCTTGCCCTAATAAGGGTTAATGGATCTTCAAACTATTGCAGCTTTTGTATGGCAAGTTCAAGTTTTTGATCAATTTGGCAAAATGGCATAACTCGAGACTTTGTGGAGCAATAAAAAAAACTTACTATACTCGTTCAAACACTCTCCTTAGTTATATCTTTCGGCGAATAATTTAACTTTTAATTAGACAATTAAGAAAACGAAAAATAATTATAGTTGCTATGGAGTTTCCTCTTAGTTTATAGTAACAAATCTCTTGTTAGGTGTAAATGTTCAAAAATGCTAGCTGCTGCTAATAAATACAAGTATTATGGCAAAGTGATAATAAACCGCTGTACAATCATTTGCAGCGTTTTCAACAGAGTTTTGATTTTTTCAAAAGTTTGAAAATGATGTTTTCATTTCAACGTTCGGATTTTACAGATTTGCGTGTTGAATCGTGTTATTTTGCACGTGTTTTGGTTGATGCTGTATCGGCAAGGCAGTTGCAGAAATTATTTGTGACGAGTCCGAAAACTATCGATACAAACATCTCGTTCTCTAGTATCGATATCTGACCACGTTGCGAGGTGAACATTGAACCTGCCAACTTCATTCGGCGTTGTTGACGTTCTTCCAGACAAATGCGCGAATATCTTCGAGCTTAGCTCCCAATCGATTTTATTCCTGTAATCGCACATTTTATTCGAGGTTTCAGATTTAAAAAAACGACCAACTATCATCCGTTTAGGTGAGTTTTTAACTTAAGATTTCTATTGATGACGATATTTAATTTGAACCTCCGTCCGATCATGCTGGTGTTGTTTTAGGGTGCCAAAACTCGAATCAACAATGTCGGTCGTGATGGAAATCGTCACTGATACGTCGGACGACGAGCCGTCGATCGTTGGACCGATGCCAGATTACACAGAACAGGATAAGCTTTTAACTCCGACGTCTGATCTCGAGAACTCCTCAATTTGCGATGACGATTATGAGAGCAGAGTAAGTATTCTAACGATTCACATGGTTCTTTGTCTTCAGAAAGCAGTGTACACAGGCATCCGTCAAAAAAATGCATTTAGCCTCATTGCGTTCAGCGTTCTGATTGGCCTTTGAATGGGGAAGACGCCTATTTTTTATTTTCGTTCCTAATGGCCTGAATTCTGTTATTTGGTGTCAGCTTAAGACGGAATGACCAATTTTTCATGATAATTGTGAGTTTCCGCGGAGAAAATCGCTAATGAAAACCGATGATTTTGAACGAAAAATGAATAGGTAGTTATTACGTCATAAGTAGTCCGTTGAACGTGAATATCGATACTTGCGCTTGTATCTTCGGAGAATAAACTAACATTGGGAGCAATAATTTGAGGTCGCTGTGAGATTACCAAACCCCCCTCAGCAATTTATTTGCTTTATGAGGCATTTTGGGCGGTACTAACTCAACGATTAAAAATATATAACAAGTAGCAGTGAAGTTAGCGTCACTCACTCGTCGATCACTCCAGTCTTAAAGACCATCTTGTTGTTCTTGTCTGTCTTTCAGCCGACAGCAGAGCGCTCTAGGGAGTTACTTCAATCGATTGGAGTTACTTCTCCGGGTTTATTCAAACCGCTACTTTCCTTAGCGATTTTCTCCGCGGAAACTCACAATTTTCATGAAAAATTGGTCATTCCCTGTTCGGCTGACATCAAATAGCAGAATTCAGGCCATTAGGAACGAAAATAAAAAATAGGCGTCTTCCCCATTATCGATTTATACCCATTAGACTTTTCCCCACATACCTCACCACACCATTACTTATCTTGACACCTCGGAACAACTTGAATGAAGGGCATGAGCTTCAAAAAGCTGAATTTCTAAGACACATTGCTGTAATTTCATTATAGGCTGAGAAAATGCGAGAGTTGGAAGATTACGTCAATGCTACTGCAGCTGCTATGGCAAAAAGAACGCGGCGGAAACGATTACGTGACTCGGAAAACAAACCAAGTAGGAAACCTAGGGTGAGTTAAAAAAAATTCTTCTCTTTCTTGACTTCACATTTTTTTATGTCCGTGGATTGTGAGGGCTGTGGACCCTATGGCTCCGCGTCGCCCTGATGATGCCCGAACGGGCGAAAGTACTCGACCAGAAAATAAACAATTGGGGAATAAGTCGCCTAGTTTCTCTCCCCTAACAATCCACGGACGTAGAAAAAAATTGTTCACCTGAGTTCAACTGATATTTCGGGAATAAAATATGCACTACGATGCGGGAAAGTGGAATTCGAAGCTTGCGAAAGCTTGAAATGTTCTTCGTTGACAAGCCAACATTGCCCGTTAATTGTATTTGTATTTGAATAAATACTTGTCAAGCGAATCCTGCTTTACTTTTAGACTGCAGAACTTTCGTCAGATCGATACTTGAAAAAAATTAAAACCCTTCAACAGAACAAGAGGAGACAGGAAACGAGGATCAAAAAGCTGGCAAAAGATGTAAGTATTTTAAATGTATTTTTCATTGTATGATGAAATCATTGTGCTAATTTTTTTTCACTTTTGCTGTTATCAGGTGAAAATATTGAGGGATAAAATCAACATACAAGCCTCTTATATAGACGTTCTTTGCGGCATGCTTACGCCTGACGTTCGTGAAAGATTCAGAGGTCGTCAAGGGCTAGGCATTCTCGGGAATACTCTATTCGAATCAAACGAACTAGACGAGCTGCCAGTTTCAGAATTTCAATCTGAAACTACTCAAGAAATGGATTTCAAAATTCTGGATACAAACGAAGACGATGATTTGATGAAAATGAAGGAAAAAGAGCTGGAATACTACTGCGTTGAAGATTTGACCGATCAGCAATCGGATTCCAAGTGAGAGAGATGGTTATAGCTGTTTGGTAAAAATTGCATTTTTATTCAATGCTATCGTAACAAATTATGTTGTAGCCGTTTCATTATATAAACGTTGTGTTCCTCTAGGAGTGTTGCTGTAGAAGGAGAAGTGGATCGGGTTTCAAAAGACTTCAAATGCCACGATGACAAAAAAGCTCATAATTCGGAAATGGGAACTACACCGGCCGATCAGGGTTGCAATAATGGCTCAGAAGGGGGAATAATCCCGACTGAAAGTCTTCTTGATAGGCCGGTAGATGTAAATACGCCTGACAATTCTCATGACAATCAAGAATCACTCAATACAGCTATGAATCAACAGCCTGCAGAGCAACCTGCACCTATTCCTGATGAATCACCTGCTGACGTCCACGTTGAAGATATCAAAGATGATAGCTCGGATGCGAAGATGTTAGGTGAAGTAAGTACTGAAGATAAAACGAATGACCACCAAACGGATCCTCTTAATGTCATTTCAGAGCCTACAGAACCACCATCAGATATGGACTCAAGTTGTGATCACCCAATGCCCGACCCTGGTACTCCTCTTCCGAATAAATTAGAACCAGATGCGTATTCCCCTGTGGAGAATACAACTGATGAAAATGATCTTCCGTCAACATCAAATTTCAACGAGAAGGAACACATGCCTGGTGTTCTTGATTCAACTGAGGGCAACCAAGAAAATCGTGCTTTGTGGAAGGAATCGTCCTATGGGATTGAAAGTATTTCAAATACCGTAGCACCGACAGTGGATGGTTTGAACAAAACGGACGTTTCTCAACCTGATTGCAACGATGATTCAAAAGAGGACAATTCGCTTGAAAGTATAATTGCTGATTATTCGGCAATAGAGTCCACCACGATAAATGAGTTTTTGGCCGAATATGCACCGACTGAGGAAAGCTCACATTCCAAGATAACACCGTTGGAAGTTTCAATGGGGCGCGCTCCAAATTTATCAGTTCCTGTGGTTTCTATTCCTCCTACAAGCTTTTCAGTTCCAGTTGTAACTGTTCCTCCTGGCATTCACATTAGTAAGACTCTACCTAGGGTAACTATTCGTGGTCGACGGAATTCAAGACGACGTCGTTCAACTCGTACTCGCCCGAACATTCCTGCTCTGCCCAATGAGCAACTGATTCAGCAAGATTTTTCAACTATGACTGGAATAAGTCCTCTTGAATTCATAGCAAAATACGACATAGCCTCTAATCAAAATGACTTTTCTCAACATTATCTCGGGAGCACTTCGACTGACAATTTTCAAAGAAACAGTCTGCCTGTTCAGGGTATCCCAACGAAAGGTGCTACACTCGAAGAAATTATGGCTGATTATCAGCACTCGGAATCCCTTTGCATTTCTGGATTGGACGTAGCTAAAAATATTTCCCACTCAAGCGCTGTAGAGGCCTCTCCTGATGGTTTATCGAATAATATTCCAGCCGAACTCAAACGAAGCGCTCTTAATGAAATGCCATTGGTCGATAATGCATCTTGAGCGTTCGTCTGATCATAGATAACCTGATCTATCGTCTGATCTATAGATTTTCTTGCGTCTTGGGCGATATTAGTTTCTCTATCAACGATTATTATTTTCTTCTGTTTTAGATTTTGTGTGCATGCGCATGTTTCTTCCTATTCTTTTGATAAATAAAAAATTTTCATAACATTTTTATCATCATTATTGCAATGGTAGTAAGATTATTTGATTCAACTTTCAGTGCAGCGTGTACCGGGTTTGCCAATTTTCAAAATCATATTCCCTGCTTATCGACGAACAAACCTAAATCATTTTGTTCCATTGTAGCTGATTTGGGTTTATGAGCAGTGAATATTTTTTTGATTGTAGGTGAACTATACGTTTGCTGAAATGGTGTCAATCACCCCAAAAAGGGAATGTAAGGGTTTTTTTTAATTTCACGCTTATTACTTTTCATTAACTTTTCCAGGTTCCAAACCCTCCGATTAGGGCCTTCGAATCGAATGAAGCAGCAGAACTCCAACTGGCAATAACAGTTACAAATACCTGGCACATACCTCTACATTATACTTACAGCACCGAAAGTGTTGCCCAGTCTAGCCCATTGCTTCAAGCTTTGTAGAAGCTTTGAGACATATGAGCACCTTTTATCGCTTTCAGTATTATTTATTTTGTTTAATTTATTCATTCAGTATTTTCTGTTTATTTACCTTATTTTAACGGGCATTTTTGTTGGCCTTGTTCCCCAATGGGATTGTAAAAAAGTTTGTTTTTATTCATTTTCTTCGAGCTGGTGCTGCTTTTTTACGAACACTCCTTTCATCCAAAGCCATCACTGCCGACATGGACCTTAAGAGCTAAATCCGTTTCTTTATCAGGCTTACTCGATCATCGCAAGTTAAGGTTCGCTAAAATCGTGTAAAATCTCAGTTGAATCGTATATTTGGAACGAGAACTGCAGAGCACAAAATTTCTTTTACTTGCACACGACTAACGATAATTTCTAACTGGGAAGAACATCATGTACCTAGTACAAATCGAATTGGAATGGCATTCAATGCTAAAATGGCACGTCTTATTTTGAATACATCACCGGGAGGGCGTTTTATAATAAATATACATTAAAACTCTTTTATACAGTTAACATCTATTATTATACACTTATATTTCATAATGTAATGTTATCTAACAATATTATCTTTAGCCGTCATATCTATGCGTGAATTGCCTTAATTTAGGGATGTTAGAAAAAAACCTAAGAATTAGAATTAATACCCTTTGCATCGGTTTGGAACCGGTTTTAAAATATACATTTCTTATGGCACTTTCACAACGAAAATGTGTTTAGAGTGTTTCCCTCTTTTGGCAAAAGGTCGACACTTTTTGATGTGAACTAGGGTAACGATGCGATAGCGTTTTAGAAACGAACTCGCGAAAAATTTGGTTTTCAGTTGAATTAACTCGTTAGCATTATTTAAAAATCGCTATTTCCGGCGTTTACAATATTTTACATTATTATTTAAAAACCTACTCTTTCTTATTTCAATTGGTTTCCCGACGAAAGAAGAATTATTGTCTTTTGATCTTGGCAGGTTACTAATTTTTGGCGATAAAATTTAAAGAGCGTTAGGAAAAAACACTAAATTTTTTCTGAAAAATGTTTTGATTTTAGGCCGTCGGGCTTATAGTTCAGAGTTCGTATGATGTATTTTTACGATCTAGTTATAATTCTTCTAAAAATAAATTCCCAAACCCCGATGTCAAGACGTAACCGGGCCAAATCTGACGATTTTCGAAATGCTAAATAAATGCAAATTCTATTGAGTAGGGATCTCGAGAATGTTCTCACGATTAAAAAATGCAAGTTGAAATTATTACAGAGGGAAATACAGAATCGTGGATGCGGATGGCTAATATGTACTTATACAACCATTGATTACAATCTTGTTAAACACATCGACCTGAATCGGCCACAATTTTCATCTGCTTACAACTACCATTAATGTGCGATAAAAAAATTCTTGGTCTAAGTATCGAAATTTAGACGTAAGACGTCGTATATGAAATTCATAAAAAATAAATTATCATTTTCCAAACGCAATCGGTCGAATGTCTTTGAAAAAATCAAATATAAAACGTGTTACGTTTAGCGAGATCCTCCTCGAGCAAGTTGGCTATGACTAAATGACACACTCTGAACACCAAAATGGGACTTTCTAGGCGGAAAACCTATTACAAAATTGGTACGGTATAAGTATTTTTTAAACTAGAATTTCGCCCAGGTTTTAGTCCTGTGGTGGACTTTAAACGTCGTTTAATCGTAATTTTCGTTGACCTTATGCGGTTGTTACGTTTGTACTCGGCTAGGAGTGATTTTGTGAGGGCCGACTACTGCGAAATTTTACAATGAATGCAAAACTTCAAGGTCCCATTGATGTTAATCTAGAGGGAAAATAACTTAATTGATAGGTACAGCAGCGAGACCTTTTTTGAGTTCTTTTTTACTGAGATGGGCGACAATGCCGGCGCCCAGGGCGTCTCCTAACACGTTGATTGCCGTCCTGAATCGATCTCTGGAAATATAAAGATGAAAATAAGTCAAAATCCAGGCGTGGATATTCACTCTGCAAATTTAAGTGATGTACCAATTTCATCGGTACCAAAAATGGGCACAAAGATTGCTGCCTACTTTTGTAATAAAAGAAAATCAATAATCAACTTACAGCAACCAGTCGACAGCAAAGATGAGGGAAACGTCTTCTGCTGGGAGACCAACTGTATCAAGGACCATGACCATTGTCACGAGACCGGCTTGAGGAATCGATGCAGCTCCTATGCTGGCCATTGTTGATGTTATGCTGATCGAAACACATGATTATCACTCGACAGCCAGAAGCAGAAATTATGTGCTATCAAAATATTGATGATCACACAGCTAAAAGTCATGTTTTGTAACTGAATTGTTCTCACCTGACAGCAACTATCTGACTCATGGACAATGACATGTGTCGAACTTGTGATATAAAGATGACAGCTACTGCTTCATAAAGCGCTGTGCCGTCCATGTTGATTGTGGCCCCGATGGGCATCACGAAACGTGTCACTCGCGAGTCTATATGGTTTTTCTCTTCCAGACAGCCCATCGATACTGATAGTGTCGCTGAACTGCACCAAGCAAAATCCAAAAATCAGTCATTTTGCACCTTTTGATTTATGGGTCCAAGTTTCCTAGGTTATTTGTCTTATTAGCGGACAAGTGATGTAGGGTTTTATTATTAGTTTGGCGATTAAACTGATGAGCATGAGAGCAGAGCTGTATGTATACCTTAAGCCTGCTGTAATGCGTACCTTGAGCCAGTAGCGAACGCTGTAATAATGGCTTGTGACATGTTAGCCAGGAACTTGAACGGTATCTGCCTCACGCATACAAAATATATGACTGGCAGAGTGATGAAGCCATGGCCAATGAGACCGATCAGGACTGTCATGAAGTACATTCCCAATTGGCCGACCATCACAGCGAAACTCTCAGCCTCGAGCATCTTGGCGACGACCAAGAAGTAAACGCCGATCGGTGACACCCTAAAACATGCAACGCGAATTCGTACAGAATTTGATAAAAATGAAAAGAATCCTGGCCACTTTAATTTTACATCTTTTTTAAAAAATATATTCCAGCATTTAAAAAAAAATTCAGGATTCGATTCTTCCTAATTCAAACGAGAACACTGACCAGATAACCCAGTTGGTGATAAGCATCATGGATTCGCCCAGAGCCGTGTAGAAATTCTGCAGCGGTTTGCCGACTTCGCCCATTTGTGCGATGGCAATTCCTTGCACGACAGAGAAAGCAACAAGACCGAGGACATTGGAGCTTCCTGTATACTCGCCGGTGAACTCCCACAATCTTATATCTGCAAAACGACCACAGGAAGTTGAAAAATCAATCCATTAGCGACGAGCAAGTTAAACCATTGGTTTTATTAATTTTTTTCTCGATTGAGAAGTGTGAAAATGAACTGATGTTTTGTTTAATATGAACTTTTCTTCTCTCAGACTTTACCGCTATTAGTTTCGTTGATTTCCTTCGGAGGTATGATCACCGTTCGGTACTGAAACAAGTGTGTATGGCATATTTTAGCGATGGATAGAATTTTTGAGTAGCGCCATAGCATTAGATTATTTCCAATACAGAAGCCTCGGGCCAATCAAAATGCTAGGCATTGGCGTATGTCTGTGAATCCTGTTCCACATTTTTTTCGGCAATTTTTCAACTGAGATTATTAGAAGCGGAAACTGTCAAAAAATATTTTCAAAAAAAAAAAAAAAATACAAAAAAAAAATAAATAAATGAAGCGCATAAATGAAATAAAATTTAAAAAATTGATCTCTTGCGTATAAAAAAAAAACCGTTTTGAAAGAAGCGATTTTAATTATCATTTCTGTTTTGAAGCGTCACACTTTCATTCGAACTGTGAAAAATATACTCGAGCGAGGAAAATGAAAATGATGATTGGGAAAGGGGAGATAAAAGCGCGAATCTTGGTTTCCTATCAATCGTTTAAAGTTGAAACCATTTTTTAAACAATTTCTTCTATTTTCCTTATTGAAAAAGTTCTACTGCTTATGATAGCAATGATTGCTCTTAAGTATCAAATTTTAGTGCATAGAAACTGCATTTCAATGTTGATAATTATCTCAATCTTTGCAAATTCAAATCTAAAGCAGGCGCGGAGAGTTCTATAATTACTACCCAAACCAAAAAAGGCCTTCAATATTAATTATATCGATCAGTATGCAAAATCAGACAAGAACTTACCTGGGCTATGGCGCTCTGTACCAAATTAGGCGGGAAAATGTTCCTGTAAAATGAAAAGAAAATCAGACCTGTAGAAAACGACGAATAGATGGCAAACGAGGCCAAGCGTTGGTTGCAGTTGGAAATGAATAACTTTAAATGTGTTTGACAATAATTCATCGAATGAAAAGAAGTAAGATACCTGATAAGGTCAAGCATTGTGTCCGCTGTTGTGACGGGTCTTGACAGGCCGGAGCTTCTGTCAGCTGATGCGACTGAGCTCACTCGGGAGCCAGGTCGAATTATCGTCACTAATAGAATACCTGGAAAATATGCAGCCAATGACGATTTTCAATTCCCAACGCTGCCACATACTTTTTTTAAATTATTTTTTATTATATTTTATTTTTTATTTTTATTGAGAATTGCAGATTTTATAGAAAATTTATTATTTAATCAGTGAACGGTAAAATCGTATAACCTTCAATAACGGCGATGAAGGTCGTGGCGATGTAGTAGGCGATAGCTCGCCCGCCGATTTTCTTTGAAAGGCTCAGATCCAAGGAGCCTATAGCCGCCGTCACCGATGATACCAAAAGTGGAATGATGAGGCCTTTTAACATTCTTAGAAACAGATCTCCCGGGAACTGGATGTACATCACCTCTCGCGGAGTCCATCTACCAAAAAATCGATATTGATGAGTGTCGAGATGGAACTATCTATTTATTTATCCCTTACTTAGAGAATATGTTTGAATAATATCCGCTGAAGCCACGTGAGATGGCCAGCAGTCCTCTAATGCTTTTGAAACATGTTGGCAAAATTTCTGCCCTTCATGATTCCAAACTCTCTAAGCTCTCTTTTCATTCAGCCGAGTTTAGCTGAATCGGGACCAGCAGAATGCTCTGTCGAATAGTCGACGAAGGGTTCGAAATGGAATCGGAGAACGGTGCGATCGAAGGCTTTATTTTAATCCTCTCCCTTTGAATGCGCTTTATTTGAATGCTAGCGGAGAATCTTGAAATTTAATTTCCACCGGTGTTCTAATTCAACGTAAGGCTTCGGCTTAGCGGCCGTTGGTCGTAAAGGGTATTGGAACGTGATAACCCTTTCTCGAAGGCTCGAATTCAGTTTTACGAATCTCCGTTATCGAGCCTTCCATTCAGCTTGTCGACAATTTTCACACAAGGCTGATGAAACATGGTTGATAAATATAGACGTGGAAATTTTCGTAAATGTATTTCGATACTTTGAGAGATGAAATTCGTGGGAAATATAAAGCCTGGAACATGAAGAGGAGCTTGAGAATTGTTGAAACTCCAGTACACGAATGTTTCCATCGCCCCTCAGGTGTTAGACTCTATTATCGACGACGCCCAAATTTGTTCACTCGCTAATATTCTCTGAATTGAAACGTTCGAATGTAGTTCATCGACGAATATAAAGTCATCAAATCATTAAATCTTATAAGAATATTTTGGATTATTATTCAATGAAAAACCATTGTAATCGCCTAATAAGAAGGAGAAAAAAATTCTAACCCCCAAAAATATGATGTTTTACGCTTCAAGCTTCGAATATCCAATTTAAAAGAAATTCTGTCCGTCCCCCGTCAACACTATTCTAACAAAACTATTAAGTATAGCTTAAATTCTTGAAATTTTCACCAAAAATCAATTTTAGTCAGACATTGGCTTAATTCTCTTGCCAAATCGCAAACTCAATTTTAACAGTATTTTTGAGATGGAGAAAAACCGTGTTTTCCAACATTTTTCGGACAAAAGTGTATTTGGAATCAATTTCTGTAGCTTTTGAACCGTGAATAAATGAGATCATCGCGGGCTCGATAGCTATAACGGTTCTCATGTTATAGCAGCTTTTGTGTATAATTTTTGAGAAATTTGGCAGGTGGATGCAACTCGAGAATTTATGAAGCTATAAAAATCGTTATATACTCGTTGAAATATCGTCGCTCTCTTGAGATATCGTTAGGCGAATAATTTAACTTTTAATTCGATGAGTACGAAAAATAAAAATAATTAAAACTACTGTAGTTGCTAAAGAGTATTCCCTTATAGTTACCAATCTGTTGTTAGGAGTAAACGTTAACAAATGTTCGAACTATCGCAAATTTATGGTCTTCTTGAATAATAATTGGAGCAAAAAAATAATAAACCAATGTGCAATCATTTGCAAAAATTTTTCACTCCAGTAATCTTCTCATATTGTGCTTGTATTCGACTCTCGAAGAAACTAGAGTCGGAGGGCATCTCTGGTGTATAACAGAAGCCCTCGTTGCCATTTAATTTCCAGCCTTCTAAACGCGGAACCTTAGCTTTGCCGCGACTTGGTGTTTCCCTTTTCAAAATCGTCGTAATCTGGTGGATTCGTCGCAAACAACGAACTCGTCTAGAGGATTTCTTTGATAGACGAGATGGTGATCAGATTTTGACGGTCCGTCCGAACGACGTCATGGAGACGATGAGGCGGTGAATGACCTCACAATCTTGAGGGGAAAAATGCCTCCAGAAAAGCTTGGACTTGTCGAAAATGTAACGATCCCGAACGGGCGTATCGCCTTCTCATTTTTAGGTCGAGAATCGCAAAGCGTGAGCAATCGGGTGAAAAGGAGTATGACAGGAGCGGTCGGTAGATGGCCTGTGGCCCTTCTCATACCCCATCTCCGATTCTCTGCCAAGTATTACTATGTTAATGGGATCTCATCTTCGTCGCGAAATGGAAGAGCTTTCGAAGACACTTAACGCCCCTCTCGCTCTTACTCGAGGGCTCCGTCTTCCCCTTTTGTTTCCACTCGTGCAGCTGCTGAATTCAGAATTTTCTCGCACAGCTTGCGTGCTAGACTGCGGAGTGAAATTCCAACTTGGCAAATTCTAAGCATCAACTGCTGCATAGACAGTGATTGCGAATGCGATAAGGTGAGCGACAAATTAGTTGCTGAATATGAGCTTTAACATACATTGCGGTATAGTGGACAAATTGGTTAGCCTTTCGCTATGGAAGAATTTCCTCGAGTCGTATGCAATCAAGGGAATTTGAATATTATGAAGAGCTGCGTCTAAACGAGTGGAGATAGGAAAACGGTTTCTTGTTTATAGGTTCTCGTATTAGCCGCCATTTTCCCGCTTCTCCTATTTATCAGTGGGCCAAAAGAAAGCAATTTTCCAAACAATTGCGTTTGAAAATGACGAAAATATTTTCAAAAAAGTTTAGCATTGAGTTTTCTCAAAAACGAATTTCAGCCTCTGTTTCGGGCCATAATTTTGTTTTGGAAACGGGTGCGAATGATTCTTATTATTACTTACATCGATTGTGATTTAAGTAGACTATCCAATTTTGGTAGTAACCATCCCGAGCATTTGTGAACGTTTCCGCCTGACAAAATATTGGCAACTATAAGGAAAAACCATTTAGCAACCATCGCAATTTTTTTTCTTCTTTCTTCTTCTTTTCGTATTATAACAAACCATTGTACAATCGTTTGCTGCGTTTTTATGGGATATTTTACATGCCTTGAAAGGTAAAAAAATCAAATTGGGTGGGGGTAAGAATTTTTTTGGGTGATTTCAATTTTTATTTTTTTAATTATAAACCGAAAGGGGTACTTCGATTGTATTTCGTCCATGCTTCCTCTCGGCTGTCTTTACGCATTACTTTACTGATACCTGATTTATTTTATACTATACCATACTGTGATTTGCCAAACTAACTTAGAACTGGCCGACGACCGAAGGATAGCGCCGGTAATGACGCCGCCGATGACGGCAATGACGGTGAAAGTTGGAAGAAGATTCCTGCGCAGCGTTCCCAATATTCCGCCCCCGTCATCGCCCCCCTTTCCCCCCGCCGCCCCCCGCCCGTCACCTTCGCTTCGGCCTGCCTCCTCCATGCTTACTACCTCCGTCCTATCATAGAGCTGCAAAAAAAGAAAAAAAAAACATGAAAGAATTTTTAGAATTAATATCAGCATGAAAGTGTAGAATACATGTCTTCGAAGAAAATTACGAAAAAGCGAGAATTATTTGAGTGCAACGGTCCAAGCACGCTCGCAGCTGCAATATGAATAAAATGCAGTTGGAAATTTGTAGCTATGAATGCAGTAGAAGTGTCAGATTTCCTTGGGAGCGGTTCCATTTTGGCAAACCGCCGAGCTCAAATGCAAAACCTTCTCGGTTAGTGTCAAATTCATGCTTCAGTTTACTAATAAACGGCGACGAACTTCTAAGAAGACTATAGGCTCATAGCCAATTTAAGCGAAACGAATGAATAAAACATTCAAGTAAGAAAAAGAGAAACATATTTACGGACTCAGTTCGGCGAGGAGTGTTAAAATATTTTATTCAACTCAGATTAAAAAACGAACTGTAATCAAGATCTTCATTATATTTTTTTCGTCAAAATAACAAATAGCTCCAGCTCTATTGAATTCAATATTTAAATCGTCTCCGTTTTTTTTTCTTTCGGAGTGATCGAATCTTTTATTCTTAAATCTTCGAATCAGCGATTTAAGTTGGATACGATATAAGATGTGAAGAACTTATCTCCGAATGAATAAAATCGCAAGTTTTAATAAATATAATACTTCTTTTCCTTGTTGTCGCATTTTCTGATGTCCAGGGAGTTAAAGGGGGAGGAGAACGGGCGAAATGCTCGGCCAGCAAATAAAGAATTTGAGAATGAGTTGCCCCGTTCTCCTCCCCCTCACACCCCCTGGACATCTGGAAATGCGACGACAAGGAAAAGAAGTATATAAATTTTAATTAAAACTTGCGATTTTATTCATTCGGAGATAAGTTCTTCACATCTTCTAACGTATTATACTTTAACGGGGCGCAAGTGCTGCGAATAAAGAATTGGAGCATGAGTCGCCTTGTTTTTCACCTCTCACACCCCCTGGACATAAAAAATATAATAGTACATACCCACATGATTTTTTTCAGAACTTGATATAGTTAGTTTTATGGCGTGAGCTATGAAACATGCTCAATTAAATTTTTTTCAATGCTGGAATTCGATCGGCTATGTACCTATAAGTTTTTCATCATTTCATTCGATTTTAGTCTATTTAATGTAACATAAATGACAAATCAATATTGATGGTAAAATTATTGAAAATAAATACTAATGAAATCAAGGTCGATCCGCATTTATCAGCTCCACCGTTTCGAATCCCACCTGTTTGAGACGGAGTAGTTCTTTGGCCGTTATCGCGTGAATCGAAAAACTCCGGTTGTTGACCATTTTCGGTGCGGTTTACTCGAAATTTCTCGCGCGTCAAGACGGTTTTACACAAAACTTGAAGAACTTCTGCATTGAACTGCTAAGCGTTCGCGCTGTTCCTCAGGCTTGTAATGCTTAACAATAGGAATCCGGACATTTTCTCACTGTAAAATTGTTCACCCTACTCTTGCACTTCTTCAAGCACCTATTGACCTTGCTCTTCGAACAATGCATCGCAATTTGCCGTTTCCTCACTCCGATCGCCGAAACAATTCTAATGACGTGTCGGAAAAATTGACGACCCCGTAAACAAAATGTGTGAAACGAATTATGCGAAAAGCCTGGCAATAAACGCGATGAAAACTGCTTCCTTTTTATCTTTATAACCGCCGTAATTTGTGGGCAGCTTGATCGCTTAAGTATGAGATTTTTAACTGCCAGTTCATCAATTAATGATGCTACTTTTTACTATCTTCGGAGCTTGGTGTACATCGAAAAACCAATAGAATTTTTCTTTTTTGTTTATTTGGTCATTGAAATTGAATTAAATTTGGCGTTTTTATTAAAGTTATCGAGATACGAAGGCTGAATGCGTTCAATGTTTAAAAATAAACCTTTAGATATGAAAATGAGCTAAAGTTTATATATTATTTCAAAAAATATGCCGTTCAATGCGTCTGCTATACAAAAGGCCATAATACGAATATACGTACGGGCCCCTAGTTTAACTACAATTTTTGAGTTATTTTCAGATGTGTCACTCCATGGCGGGCATTTCCTTCAATAACAATCAAACTCACGAAATTGGTTCGTCTGCCTCATCGCGTGCCTCGTTTGTAACTTTGAACGCTACAGTCTGAGAGGAAACATCGCCTAGGAAGATCCGGGAGCACATGGAGCTTAGTTAAAACATCTAGTATTAACCGGAATCAACAGGCAATTAAATCAGTCTTCGGGAGGCCTACGAACATTCGGGATACTCTGATGTCATATCCTTTCTTCATTCTCCAACTATTATGCAAGAGAGTTAACCGAATATTATCCGCATGGGCGTGTCGGGGGAAATTGAACGGCTTAAAATGAAGGCATGTCTATTTAAGGACCGAATAAAGCCAAAAGATGCGACCTATTATTTGACATATTGAAGCATTTTATATAAATTTTTCAAATTTTGGATAGAGCGAATAAAAACTATTTATTTTGATGCAAGCCTAACCGAATTTCATGTTACGTTCGCTGATTCGATAGGAACGAACCGAATTAGCAAAAAGTAAAAATACTAGCTTACGTAACGAGGACGAAGCGAGCTCATCAAAATGCTTACAATTAAGAAGCCAGCGGAAACGATGAATAATCAATTCGGCTCGATCAAGCGAGAGGTAAACAAACATCAATTCCACTACCAAACACAGCTTCATCACCTTAATTTGTACGCCGAAACAATATTGCGAACGATTTACAATAAATTGATAATCTAATTTAAAGAATTTTCCTCGAAATTTCACACGACTTTAATTAACACAGGAAAGAATGATAAAAGTCCAGTGCTTAAACATTGTTTACACTAATTATTGCTAACTTCCTGGAGGTCGATTTTGATACTAATTTGCGATGTTATATACACTTTTTTATATAATCTTACTATGACTACAAGAGGTAGGATTATTTAAACGTGTGTCTTTGGCAAGTTTCCGGATAATAATTTTCCTTGTCAGGGCTTGGAAATTGGTCTACTTTGTGATCCAAAAATTGCAGTTTTATCCATTTTTGAATTCTTACTATAGCAGAAAAGTTTAAAATAATTCAGAAAAACATCATGTTGAAAAGGCTAACTATACTAAAAATTGATTGCTCTCATCCCAGTAAACAATTTATCATCTCTCGAAAACATTGAAATATAATTATTGTAAAAAAATTCATAGCCTCATCACTTTTCCGTCGAAAGTAAAACACCCGGTGTTTTAATGTGATGAGGCTGTGATCTTTTTACTATACTTACATTTAAATGCTTTCGAGAGATGATATTGGTCATTGAATTTTAGTGAAGAAAAATATCCAAGCCCTGAGGAAAGGAAATTCGAAAGCTCGGCCAAGAAACACGTTTAATTCGTAGACCTAATCCCTGATAGACGACTACAAAGGTCGACCATTCAACTTTATTATCTTACTATGACTGTAATTGTCTTCAATGACTTTATAGACTCAAACATTTTGATATTTGGCGGATTTGGTAAAAATTGACTTTACGGATTTGACAGTTTTTTTGGGCTTTGTATTAAACGCTTGAAACATGTGAAATGAACAGCTATATTTGAACGTCTGTATAGAGTATTGAAAAATGGCCGAAATTTTCGTACAACTAGTTGAAAATTGATATGAGCTTCACAAATATTCGGCTTTTTTATTTCTGCCTTTCTATCGTTCGACATTATTCGACAACAACGGCGATGCTGTAATCTTGCGTGGAAAAATGGAAGAGCGGGGAACATTGTAAAAAATAATGAGGACATCGAGCCATTGACAATCGCGGACGATAAGCTTTTTCAGTCGGCGAGAAGGATCGGATGGACGAAGAGGACAAGGGAAAAGCTCTCGAGAAAGAGACGGCGAATGAGGAAGTACCTTCGGCAGGTTGTGCGTTTCCATTGGTAGCAGGTATACTCTCACCTGCTCTAAGTCCTCTCCTTCCGAAGAAACAGGCGAGAGGCAGTTACCTTGACAACCGCGTCAATATCCAAGTGCCTACGGTTGCCTACTTGACCGAATCTCCCTCCTTCCTACCCTTTTCCCTATTTTATTACACCACTACTCTCCAGTTTCACTTCTTTACCTTCGTCCATTAACTTGCTCGGTTTTCTCTCGATTTTCGAGAGCGAAAACCATTTTCATTCAAGGGTGCGGGTTTTTAAAAGTTGGGACATTTTCTCGGGAAACGGTCTTTTATCTGCTTCCTTCTGCGTTCTCTTGCGGGCAACTTTTCTTCCTTGTTACCGACACGAGTTCGTTTCTGCTATTCACAGCCATATAGGTTTTTGAATTTTTCAATTTTAAAACTGAAGAATTCATTTACTCCTCGTTTCTATTACTTCAAAATTAAATACGTGAAATATTAGGTCGCACAAGCTTTTCAAAGGAGATTGCTAGCATCTGCGAGAAAGTTGAAGCACCGTGTGTAATTCGGAACTTAATTAAAGGCCGATTTTGCCTGATCCTTAGGGTGAACGCTCTATGGACAGTTTATCGATCAGAAATCATGAGAATTTAGACTTGGTTCGACCTCCAAAACGCACAGACATTTTTTGAAAAATGCCTCTGAAAACGGAGTTTTTAAACTTTCATCTTAAGTCAATGTTTTTTAGCTCTCAAGAGAAAATTTTTCCAACTTTTTTTGTCTCATTTTCTAAACCATTTGCCTATTTTCGAATCATTTGAAGTCTATTTCGGCTGGTGTAGGGCCATTGGAGGAAGGAACGAGAAGGGCCACAGAGTGAAACAAGTTGCCCATTATAGTGCAAGTAGCTACAGGTGGCTGGCTTTAGAAACTTACTCGAGCCCTGAGCACCTGTTGATGTTTCTCTCAGTTGTCAGTTCGTCCACGCGGTCCCCTTTGAATCTCATTCAAATCATTTCCACTCTAAAAAATAAACTAAGTTCCGCCCTTCTGAGGTAATTTCCCGGCAACTATGATTTGTCCAGCGCGGTTTCGTGGGAACATCCTATACGAAAAATTGTGGCAATTTTTGTAAAATGATATGAGGAAAAATGGAACATTTATCTATTATTTTATTTATTATTTTTAGTTGGAAAATATCAAATATCTATTAAAGAAAAATGATACTGAAAAGAATCGCTGCATAAAAAATTCCTTATTCTACTTAGTCAACAGAATTTAAAATATATCAGAAAATTACTCCTTTTCAACATACGAAAATTGAAGCATTAAAATTGCGGTGGGTGTTTCAAAAATTAAGAAAATAGGAACGTTGAAAAGTTTTTAAATGCAACATACATTTATAAAAATTGAAAACTGTATCGATACTAGAAATGGTTTCATTTCGCTCGTATTTATAGGCGGCTGACAATATTGGAGTTATTTCATTCAAATATCATTTTTCAATCATTTTTATTGCCCAGTAGAATTCATTAAAGCGTAGCTGTGTAGAAGCACCTTAATTAAAACTTCTAGAGACCAGTGCGAAACCTGTTTCCTGACATGCTCGAGCGATTCGCTAAGTTGAATCTTCGCTTTAGATTGGACCACAAGGCGAGGGGAAAAACAGAAATCATTTAAGCGATAAATTAAGTCCGAGAAATGTAACGTGGCAATCCGGTTCGAAGACCTTGAGGAAGTCGTCCGCAAATTGAATATAGTAACTTATATCATCGGATGATGCAAGTTGCCTATTCGTACTCAGTTATCACGACTATTATTATTATCTAAAATATAAATGTTAGATATTCTAATACCATAATACATTCCATAATATCAACGAGGAGTGGTGGAAGACAAATTGGCATTATGGGTACACATTTTTTGTAGGAAATTGATTAATTAGTTGATTAGGAAATCAGTCAAGGATAAAATCATAAGTAGACAAAAATTGAGTGCAAATTAGCAGGCTTTCTTTTCATTTTTAATTTGATACAGGGAACGAGATTTTTTCGATCCATAGAATTTTGGAATTCAAGTCTGATACATTGATAATTGAAATAATTTTGAATCTTTATCTTCGGATGACTTTTAAAAATTATATATTTTTTAAAAATATCCATTTTTCAAACAATCAAAAATAGAAGAGAGTACGTAACCATTTCAGGTTCATTAACGGGAAGGACAATTTTTTCAACAGCTTATAAAAATGACAATAATTCAGGGAGAAAGTGATTTCCTATTCGTATCGACGACAGATTGACACTCGGACGAAACGAAAAAGTGGCTGACGACTAGCACAATAGGTGTAGGTGCCGATTTTGTCGTGCAAAAAGGAGAGGTCCACTTGACGATTGATTGGTGTGGGAGAGAGGAAGCTCCGAGTCAACACAGGCATCCAATCACCGGCTAGTGTACAACACTGATAGGGGATACGATGCGTTTGATGTTCCCCAATGCGAGAGTGGGGATACTTAGGTGTGCTGTAGTATAGAAGTCGTTGAATTCTGTAGTATCGAAAGAGTCGTTGATGGAAGAGGGGATTTTATCGAGTGAATCTCTCACCTGCTGATTCAGGTGCTCGGCATTCGATTTCCACCCTAACGCAAGTGCATTTCTCGAAACGCACCAAATTCGAGGGAAAAAAAATTGAAGAGACAAATCTTCCCATTGGTCGAACCATGGCATAAAGTGGATTGAAATTTTCAACATAAGCATGGAAGTGTCAATTTTGCAAGTAAATGTATTTCCGCGAAGTTTGACTTACCGTTGACGACGGGGTAGGAGGGAATAAGAGCGCACAGTGACTAAACACCGACTGGGAGGACTCTCACTTTAAAACAACGAGCAGCCTCGACTGATGGTGGCGGGGGCGGCTGACAAACGGGAGGGAGACAGGCGACAGAATCACTAAGAACTAGTAACTGCCTGGCCTGATAGTTAATTATTATTCATTTCGCATTCTGGAGAATCGAGCGGGGAAAAATTCGAAACCGGATAATGTTCGTCCATACCGGCCCAGACGAGAGGAAAGGGGATCATTCGCTGAGCTAATTCAATACCGCTATGTTCCAGTCGAAGCGGATAAAAAGTAGTTAATTAGTTTGGAAGAAAAAAACGTTAAACCGGAGTCAGTCGATTGCTCATATTTTACGACGGACGATTACCGGAGAAGTCCGGAAAGGCTATCTTTTGCAATGGTGATAAGGAAAGGAGACGAAGAGATAGTCCCGAATACCATTCATTTTCAGATGAGTTAGGTATATTTTTATATAGATTTCGGTCTTACAACTGGTGATGATGCCATAAAACCGAAACCGATATAACAATATAACTGATCAAAATATTTATTAAATTTGTGACTCTTCGTCTTCCTTTTTTTTTTTTTTTTTTTTTTTTTTTTTTTTTTTTTTTTTTAAATAGGTCCTGTAAGTAGCTCCACAAGTGCTAGAAATATAGGAATGCAAAATGAGATACCGTCGCCAATAATTTCTCAACCTCAACCCCACGTCGGAACTGGTTGAAAATTCGTGATAATTTGGCTTTCCCTACTTCGTTAAAAAAGTGCATCGATTTGAACGGTGACTACGTTGAAAAATAGTGAACATATACTGAATACATTCATGTAAAAAAAGTTCAATAAAAATATTTTTTCGATTTTTTAAAAATATGGAGACCTTACTTTTGGGACAAGCCTCCTACTTTACGAAAAATTGCTCAAGCACCTACGACCTTTATAACTTCTCGTTTGTGTCGGTAGCGATAGCTTGGGTTCTCGGAAAAGTAAAAATGAATATTGAGATATAAGTTGACCAAGAAAAAACCCTAACCAAAAAAGTTTGAAAAGCGACGAGGGATGGAGAATTCTCGTTGAAAAAGTCTACCTCTCGATTTTCTTGGGAACCACTTTAACGTCACGTAAGTCGAACTGTCCTTTCAAAAGCGTCAACTGGACTTTTCGACGACTTCGAGTTTATATTGTGCGAGCAGAGTTAGAAAAGATCCATCAGAGAAAGTTTTTCGAAGAAGTTGAATTACACGTCGCTTCTAGGCTCTTGTTGGTTCAGCCGAAGTAATATAGGAAATAAAGTAATATGAATCACCTTATTACTATACACTGTAATAAAAAACTGTTGCTTTGCAATTTGATCGGAGCACTTTCTACTCTACAATCGCGTGAAATTTATCCTGTCGATGTTCAAGGAATTCATAGTTTAATGTCAATGCTTGATAATACGACGATGGGACGAGGTTGACAATAAACGGCGGTTAGACTGCCCATCATAATCAGCCTGTTGCGCGGAATAGTGTAACTCGCGCTTCACGTAAATTAATAATGTTGAAAATGAGGTGAAAAATAAATTTAAAAATGTAGCGATATTTCACTGCCGTTAAAACATTCTCACCTTAAGCTGTACATTTTTTGTGTTAAGAATTTTACATTAAAGTTGATGTCAGTTAAATTTTTAATTGATAAACGATTATATAAGTTCACAATATTCGTGTACGTTTGACGATGAAATCATTTTTGGAGAAATTTGTCACCTAAATGTTCAATGTACAATTTTGCGATTTTTATGAAATTTTGAAATTTAATGCCTCTAATCGCAGCTGTTAATTTAGGTAAAATAATTTTTTTATTTTTTTTTTTATATTTTTTTTTTTTAGATGGAGTTTATCAACAAACAATATATAAACAAATGATAATAGCTTTATGATAATTTTAGTACTTAGGTACGTAATAGACAGTAAAGTTTAATACATGGTACTAATACATGATTGGATCAACTCATACTTTTTAATCATAATATTGCGCTTTCAAAACTTCAACAACCTTTAAAAATATTAGGATTCTGTGCGATATTATTTGTCATTGAAAAATCCAGATTGCGGTTCCAAGACACTAAAGACTTCTTAAGTCAATCAAAGCTGACTTATGCCATCATTCATAGATTAGCTTTTTCTTTCTTTCATCAAGGAGAGAGCCTTATGTTCCAGCTTGATCAGTTCAATATCCTGCGATTGGACGGCGCCGTCTTGTCTATATCTGTCACAGACGAGAGGTCAGAAATCTTAAGATAGAACAGGTCTTAACCGGATACAGTTGCCACCGGACTGCTCATCCTGGACAAATCCAACTTTTTTTGGTTTAGTGACGGCTCCATAAACTAGAACGAGGCTAGGGGAAATTGCTTTTTATTGTTCTAAACCGTCAAGAGCTCTCGAAAAGAAAAATGTTCTTCAGATAAAAATATTACGTTGTCAAATATTTTGTCCATTTATTTTATCAGTTGAACTAACCAGTTTTTAAACCTGAAACTGCAAGCGATGAAAGACTAAGTTAGAATAATATTGTAATTTCATTTGCGATTTATTGTTACGAGAATATTCAATTTGATGTTGTAAAATTTATATTAATTTGTATTCGATGGAGAAATTCAGATAGAAATTTCCGCAGTTTAAAATACACCTTTTTTGCTCTTTAATAAGTCTTTCATAATTTACTAATCAACCGCCCTTACTTCCTGATCTCTTTGCACCTTTTTTTCTTCAACGAAACAATTTCCCCCTGCAGAAATTAGGTCATGTAGGAATTTTTAATAAATTTATTGATGTACAAGATGATGTACTATGAGTACGAAAATGATGGAAAGTGGAGAGGGAAAATGATCGACTATACGACCATATTCACCCTAAGTATCGCGTAAGAATTTTAGTTGTTGTATATAGGACTATAAATTCGCCATCTGAAGGCAATCATTAGCCTATGTAGGTGTGGCAGAGTCGTCCCATTCTAGTCGAACTTGTTCACCATGAACTCAACTTGCCATCCGCGGAGTCTTGGCCATAATTCGTACGCCGACGCAGCATTGCGACGCAAAAAAGAAAAGCGAAGAAACGAAGGCCACGGAAATCGTAAATTTTATTCACAACCCGACAATCGGAGGAAAAAATGGATGGACGGCAATTAAAATAGAAACGAGATTGCCAGGTGAGTTGAGTTGAAAAACAAATGAGTGCTCTGATTTTGTTCGGACGTAAAAAAAAAACAACTTGTCCTATTAAATCATTTTTGGAAAAACATAGCTGAAATGCACGAGCTGATACGTGTTTCCAATGGGAGCACGTGTCGACCAAAGATCGATTCGAAATTCTAGGAGATCCGTGAAAATCGCTTCAAGGTAAAATTCGTCGGACGTTTAAAAAATTTAATTTCTCAAAACCGCAACATTCTGGTTCGAGTTATATTTCTCCTCGTCATTTAATACGACACCTCGACCCTGGTATGAATCAAAGAAACGATCTAACGGGCGATTCCAATTATCGCGTGAAAGATGAAACCTCGGCAAATTTCACCCGCGCTCTCGTCTCGCTAGTAACAATCCGATCACCCAATCTCGACGTCCCACTTGTACCCAGATACGGTTACGCTACGATTCGCTCGCTTCCAGTTAACCGAGGAACGAGTGGGAGTAGGTGAATCATTGAACGAACAACTCTCAGTTATCTCGGCCATTCATAGATCTGTTCACCTATAATTTTTAAAGACTAGTTCAAGATTTTTTCTCACTTTCTTTCGGCCGAAAAATTGAAATATTTTACAAAAAATTCTTGCCTGTATGACAAACAAATGATGCGAATTCTCCGATGATTTTTTTATAATCACAATTTCGAATTTTGAGATTCTTGGGTGATAGGAGTGCAAAGCGATGTCCAATTATCTTCGATTATTCGACGAACTTTGAGCCACCGTCTTGGCTACCGTTCTTGGGAGATACGTCGAATGGAGTTCTCAAGTTCAATGGTGCCTGACTGACATTCTAGTCGAATCGTCGTGCTTGACTTGATCAAAATTGCGTTAGAGCATTCTCCGCTTATAGAGTTCGCAGTAGTGTTGAAATCCGACTATCCTAAGGCAAGGCTTGTAATCAGAAGGCGGTGATGTTCGCATGCCAGGAGCTTCCAATCACCAGACCCGCGTCATGTCAACGTCGATCATTGGGAAAAGCTTATCAGCGAAGAGTGAAAAGCTTAATTAGAGGGTCCTCGTGAATCTCCCGCCTACCTCCGTTCCCTTAGCTGCCGAACGTTTTCGATCAATACGCTCTTGAAATTTAAGGGTGGAATATTGAAATACGCGATGTTAAAGAGCGTTGATATATTGAAAGAGAAACAGGTGATATTGAATCTTAGCGTATAAAAAGTTCGTTTTTACTGTCGTATAAATAAACTAGATGCATTTATTATGTTTCACACAATAAAAATAAGGAACGAACATAATAGGAGCGCATGCGATTGAATAATGTATACACCAACAATAAAAACGCTGCAAATGATTGTACAGTGGTTTATTATTCCTTTGCTTCAATAAAAATGTAAGAAGATCATACATTTTTGTGATAGTATCTTGTCGGAACATTTGTGTACGTTTCCACCTAACAAAAAATTGGTAAGTTTGAGGGAAAACTCCGCAGCATCTATTGTAATTTTAACCATTTTTATTTTTCTTGATTTTCAAATATTAAAAGATGAATGTTTTGAATAATGGTACAGTTGAAGAGTGTTTGACGAGGATTCCAACGAGTATACGACGATGGAGTTACACTTTCATGACAAATTTGTGAAAATATCCCAAATTTTATACACAAGCTGCTAAAACTCGAGAACCAATAAAGCCCGCGATGGTCTCATTCGATTCAGCGTCCAAATATCTACAGAAATTGATACCAAATACACATTTTTCTGAAAGTCATTGGAAAAGACGACTTTTCTCCCCCTTAAAACCCCCCAATAATACCTTAAAAATTTAGTTAGCAATTTGGTCGAAGAATTGAGCTTTTTTTAGGTGAAAATGTCAAGAATTGAATTTTAATTAATTAATTAATTAAATAATTTTTGAATTAAATTAATTTAACTAATTTCAATAGTTTAATGTAATATATTTTTAACGTTTCATCAGGAGCGAGGCCTACGGCGTACGGGCAGATTTTTTTAAATCAGATATTTGGATTCTACATGCCTTGAAACGTAAAACATCAAATTTTCTAGAAAAAAAAAAAAAAAAAAACGTTTTCCAGAGCAATTACAATGGTTTATTATTGAATAATTACCCAAAATCAAAACCTACTATTAAGTACAAAATTAATAAACGAGCGAGAAAAATATTTCCGCGAAACATAGCTGGCGAGTGATAACTTGAAAAAAATTAGCGAATAAACAAAAAATATAATTTACAATAGAAATAAAAATGTAATTAATAACCTTCCGAGTGACAAGATATAGATTGAGCGAATGCATATTAATGAATGAATTAGAATACCAGTAACTATGAAAATGATTGTGCAACCATGCGATGTTATTCATCAGCTATCAAAATGAGGAACTCTCATTCGTGTGAGCTTCGTGCATGGTCAAAGTAACGAATCGTCGTTTTGTTTAACGTTTTTTATTCGGGCCACGATTATGATGATCATCTCCCGGTGTTGATATGGTAGATAGCATCTGCAACTGCCTGCTAATTAGATCCATCAACAGTCTATTAGTGTGCGCTCAAGAAGTTTCGTACGCAGGATGCGACACCTGATCGAACTTGAAAATACGACTCGCATTTAAATAACCGAGGATCTTTCGTAAAGAAACGAAAGCCAATGATACCAACTGAATCTCCTGTGAATGTTCCAAAATTCTAGTGACGGAATACGCCGCGTTCAAAATTTTCAGATGATTATTCAACATTAAGGTATAGTTTCAATATTTATCGGTATGATTTGATCTATCTATGACCTCGATTTTCAGAATTGTTTTTCATTGTTAAATGCTAGTTAAATGCACAGCACGTTAGAAAATGATTTTCCTTCAGTTTGATCCTTTGCAAAATAAAAACCTTGCATTTACTTCCCCATCGCAAAAAAGAAGTTATTTGTGCCGCGTCGGAAGGTTTGTAAATACTTGAACCTGTTACGAACTGATTTGAACCAGATTACTATCTCCATTCACAAAATCAAATGCAAATACCCTTTGTGGGCTCTACTAAAACTAGAATCGTTTCTTGCGAAACGCAGCCTAACCGGTTTTACCGACTCGTTCGTACCAGCATTCGTTCCCATCGGTACGACCTGCCGTAGCTAGTTTTAGCCGGAATTTTATTAATTTCAAAATTGATTTCCAACAGGAATATAACTCATCAATTCGCGTCTATCTCATTCTTTCGGCCGCGACATTTGTCGACGGAATTTGGCCGAATATTACTTTGACGACGACCATAATTTATTCAAACGCAGATAAAAAGCCAGACGTAGATAGTGACGTTGTTCGGCTAGAATGCGAAAACGATTAATGCAGGAAATGAATCGGTTACAATTTTATCTAGTTTGGCCTAGTGACATCTGCTATCAAATCACGTAATACTCATTCGCAATTGGGAAAAAGTTTATTTCCGCCTGAACGTCGTCGTCTCATAATTTTCGTAATATAGTTTATCAACGAGTGGACGTTTTTTGAATTTTTAATTACTGGAAAAATGAGTACATCGATTCTAAAACAATAGTATAGCTATGTAGGTATTTGAATAGAAAGCAATTAATGTGCGACATAAATCCTATTGGATATAGAGACTAAAATAACTGAAACTGGATACCTAATAAAAAATAATTTTCTATTGATTTTGATTTTGAAGTTTGCGGGGGAGAAAAACTGGGCAATCAAGAATCTATGAAGCAAAATCAAGAAGATATGAAGCGACAACCCAAAAACGAAGAATTTTCTATTGTTTAATGTGAAATGAGTTTGTATTTGTTCAACATATTAAAAAAAAAAGAAAAAAATGTAGAGGAAAGTAAAATTGCTGAAAGAGAATAATACTTTGTAAATACCAAGATCAAAAAGACGAAGATGGATATCGTAATTTCCTACGATATCCAACGTGGACCTAGCGCTAGTTTTAGATAGCATTGAATATCATACTCCCATAGGAACTGAAGCTTCGCGTCGCAGGCGGGTGATTCGTGTACAATTCCGTTGTTTAATTGTAATTTCACTCGCGTGTTGTGGACATTGGAAGATGTATGAATAAGAGGACGACATGAACACCTCGACAATAGATGTTTGCAGTGGCTCGAAGCGAACAGATACGGTAGTTCTATGATGAATACTATAGGCCTGCAACAGGCAGAGGCTGGGCCCGTCCCTGACCCACTCGAATAGAATACATTTCAGGGAACATCTCTGTTAACTATTTAATCAACCGCAGCTTCGCGCTTTTTAACTCTCAAAGAACCGAATCGCAATCGAATGTTCCAATATGTATTCCGAATGTTTTCTATTTTGGAACGAGTAATAGAATCAATTTTTTTTTAGAAATAAAAAACCTTAGAAAATGCGTAACTAAAAAAAGTAACTAGGCCTAACAAATAATTACGATTAAAAAATAAATGAGTTCATCTATTCGCTAAAAATGGCGACTATATACTCATATGTAATGAATGCAGGCGAATTTTGTGTAACTTCTTAGCGAACCACTTTTCCTTTCCTAACGAGGTGATAATGGTATAAGAGTCATTTTTCATTGTTTCCATTTTTTTCATTGTTTTCAATTTTGTTTCATTTTTTTTTTTTTTTTTTGTTTAATTCTTATTTCTCTTTTGGGGGAAATTTACAATAATAAATCACCACATAAATGGGAGCCGATAAGAGGGATCTCTGCGATAACATTGACGAGCGATTAAAGATTAGATGGCCCTTCATTTCGATAGCCACTCGATCACTAATTTCATTTCCGAACGTGTTGAACGAGAGTTTTTCACCCGCGACACCTGCCAATGATTCACACTGCAGAGGTAAAACCGAAATGATTTACAATTTGGCACTGGAATAAAAGCGCGGCTCATTCGAACCGCTTTTTATTTGTCTTTTACTCGACTCCAAGGAGTTTTTGAGGTAGTTTTCTTCAAAATCAATGCTTCATCTGCACGCCAATTATTTACCAGGACTTATTTGTTAATCGAATTCACCAGTTTCACTGATTCAAATTCATAAAAGAATCACGCCTGGCGGAGGAGCCCATTTCAGATTTTTTCCTCACATGGGGCAACCAAAATGACCATGAAGCTGAACAAGGGGCTGGAAGATGCGGGCGAGACCCGAACTTATAGCAACCTTCGTTTGAATAAAATAAAATCCATCTTTGGGCACGGTTCGCTTTTTACTCGCCAAGGCCGTTTTCGTTTTTTTGTTCACTTCGAAGAACACGATTTTTTAGCTCGTTAGATTTTTAATAGAGATTTAAGATTAATCGTGTCTTTGGGCTATTTTAATTGTATCAGTAGCCGTTTTAAAATTCGCGTGGGTCGATTTCAAAAACGGCCAGTGCCGCAAAGGAATAATTTACCGACCTTATCGTCCTGAGATTCCTACCCAAGGACGTCGATAAATCGGTTCTGTTTTCTCTAAATAGGATATACCTCGATAGAAGGGCGTGTTTCATCAGTTGCAATTCAATTTACAAATTACTACTATGTTTTCCGTTTAAGTGTTACCTCATTTCCCACTTATTGAATTAAAGATTATTCATTCACCGTTCATCAATATTGTCGTTTTCACATTCCTTTGACACGCTTCAACAACTGTCGTAATTTTTATTTTCCTTCATTATCTAATACAAAGTTAAATTATCCGCCTATTGATACAGCTTAAGAGAGTGTTTGACAACTATTCCAACGAGCATGGAACGATTTTTATATCTGCAAAAAAGCTCAAGTTATACTACCATGCAAAATTTCTGAAAATATCAAAAATTCTTCACGAAAGCTGTGATAACTTCAGAACCATAAAAGCTATCGAGCGAATGCTATTCGATTCGGCGTCCGAAAATTTATAATGTTGATATCAAACACAGTAGCACTTTTCCGAGGAAACTATAATACCTACGTATTTGAAATATTCACCAAAAATTATTCTCGGCCTAACAACAGCTCAGTTCGTTAGTCAAATCGCTACTTCTATTGTAAAAGTATTGTTGGGGGGGTCGAGGGTGGGGGAATCCATTAGTTTTCAATTTTTTCGAAAAAAGGTGTGTTTGATATCAACTTCCTAGATTTTCGGACGCTGAATCGAATAGCATTCGCTCGATAGCGTTTATGGTTCTGAAGTTATCACAGCTTTCGTGTAGAATTTAAGATAAATCTGAGATAGATAGAAAAGATAGATCTCAATATCTAGATATAGATATCCAGATTTCCAGATTATATAGATAAAATTAATAATTATTAGAATAAAATAGAATCTAAATTTTCTGTAGAAAATCTATATAGATTTCTTAATATTGATTTCTTGACGCTGAATTGAATGAGACAATAACAGCAGAGTCAATAGCTTAAACGGTTCTCGAGCTATCGCAGCATTTATTTGAAATTTTTCAGAGTTTGATAGGTATATATACAAAATATAATATATATTCAAAATATAATATATATACAAAATATAATATATATACAAAATATATTAAATTTGGCTAGATAGTAAAATTTGATCGTTATTTGCGGAGCTATACAAATCGTTCTATGCTCGTAAAACATTCTCATCGGCCGTATTGTTAGGCTATAATATGACTTCAAATATAAATGTTTAGGGGGAAAAACTACTCAAAATTACGATTGTTACTAAGGCGGTTGCTTTTAGCTATGAATAGGTGAAAACGTTCACAAGAGTTCGGGTTAGTTACTGTAAATATTGTATAATCTTTCCAGATCATGACTGAAGCAAAAAAATAATAAACCACTGTGAAATCATTTGCAGCCTTTTTGAACAATCTGTTGAAGTTTTTGTCCAGATTAACATTATTTTATAATTTTTTCATACCTGAATTCATGCTCTTCAAGGAAACTGATTATTTGTTAAAATTATTGTCTTCGGTTCTGAAATCTAACTGACGTTGTGCACTTTAAGGTAAGCTCATTTGAGAGACTGAAAGTGTTTAGCAAGATTGCAAGGTGGACAAACGTGTCTATTTATTCGGATGACCGACTTCTGCTAAGTCTTATCCTTTGCATGCTTTGGAGCACGAACTACTACTACAATATTGCGGTTTCAAACGATCCCACACATTAGCAGAACAAGCCGTCCCTTATACCATTCATTAAGCAAATTAACAGTTCGCTCCGGAAGCGATGTCAGCCCATTAATTACGGAGTTCGTCTGATATTCCGACTCAACTCTATTATAGAGACTAAAACGGATACTCTCAGTTAAGAATGACGAAGAACGCTTTTTTTGGACAAGATGAGACACTTTATTCGAGAAAAAAAAGCATGAATAAGAAACGTTAAAATTAAGAAATTTAATTCGAAAAATTGATTCGCAACCGAGGCACTTTCTTCGTAGCGTTTCGTGGAATCTATTGAGTCAACTATCGGTCAAAAATGTTAAAATTATGTGCAACATTGAAAATTGTAAAAGATCTGGATATTTCAGAATTAGGAAAAAAATCGTCCCCTTCAGACGCTCGTATCGATTCAGTACGATTAGTTTCGGATGATGGGTTTCGGTTCAATGATCAATTTTATAGAAGGAAACTCCAGCCATGCGGGGTACCGCTGATAAGGATACTTCCTCTTCCCCGATTCACTTCCCCCAGTTTTGCTGAGCAGAATGAAGACTTATCCAAATCGCGCATAAGTGGCAGCAGAGTGAAAATTTTCGAATTGCTGCCATCTGCTTGTAAAAATGTAGAAAACAGATTGGTAACTATAACGGAAAACTCCGTAGCAACTATTTAAATTTTTATCGTTTATATGTTTTTTGATTTTCGAATATTAAAAGATAGATTTCCTGGAGAGAGTGTTTGACGACCATTCCAATCAGTCTAGAACGATATTTATAGCTCGAAGAACTCTCGAGACAAATTTCCTATCCTCATGTCAAAGAGACCTCATATCAAATTTCTGAAAATCTCCCAAATTCGGCACAAAAGCTGCGATAACTCGAGAACCAATAAAGCTATCGACCCCGCTATGGTCTCATTCGATTCAGCGTCCAAACATCTATATAATTTGATACCAAATACACATTTTTCTGAAAAAGCCTAGAAAATATTATTTTCTCCCCCTTCAAAAACCCCCAAAAAAACCTAGCTAGTTGGTTCGTGAATTGGGCCGTCGTAGGACCGAGATTGATTTTTGGTGAAAATTTCAAGTTTGGCCGGAAAACTGCTAACGACGTACGGCGGACGGACAGAGTTTTTTTAATTGTATATTCGGATTCTACATGCCTTGAAACGTAAAACATCAAATTTTGAGAGGGTTACAAATTTTTTTCTTGGGCGATTACGATGGTTTATTATTGAATAATAAAACCAAAATCATTCGATTCTCCAACTCCGAACAGAGTGGTTGTTATTATTCAAAAATAATCAACAACTAAATCAAATAGTAATTTCGTAAAAAATCGTACCTAAAGTTGCTGTTTTGTTCGAAGAAATATCATTCGATTGAGAGGAAAAACGCTTTTCCCCTTCCTGTGTCTTAATCGAGCGCTTTCGCATTTTCGAGCCAATTTAGGAAATATTCGGTAGTAAATAACGTGAACAAATAAGCAGGTATCATCCGAAATTATTCATATCGAAATTATCGCGCGAATCCAATACTTTCATCGAGCAGTTTTCAATCCGAAACGGGTGGTGGATTCGGACGAAAAATCTCTATTAAATTGGGGATCAGCCGATGTGACCGTGAAGGGTGAGGAAGTGAGGGTTGTATAGAACTGTTTGAACGTGATGCTAATGGAATAATATAGTCGACACGGGTTCGTTCGGTCGCTATTATGAACAAGTTGCTTGTTCGTTGATACGCCGTTATATTGAGCACGGATGTCCCCTATTAATTGGCAAGGACCTGTGTGCCCTGGGGTTTGGGGGAGTCGCCTTCGCCCTTCGAAGCACCTCCGCTCCGCGATTAGGTGTAAGAATTGTTCCACAAAACATTCGCATTCTTCTTTTACGGAACTTTGATTTCCATACAGTGGAATTTGCAAAACGAAAAGAGCGAACTGCAATCTAATTCGTTATAATAAACGCTGAATACAACTGATTTCGACCTACCAGCTTGCAATCGAGTTATTTCCCGCAAGGTCGTAACTACAGAAGAGATGAATTTAATTAAATTCTTTGGTATAATTAGGAACAATATTTTCGCTTCATTTTTGCTCAAAGACTTCCCTTTTTTCTAATACTCGCAGACATAAATATGATCATTGCTTCCCGAAATAATTACAATAGTCTAAAAAAGACCCTTATTTATTTCATAGAGGTCATGGACCCAAAGACTTTTCTTGTAAGCCATAGAAAATAAAATTAAGTTCGTTCGATGTTGCTTTGTTGAAGTACGGTCTATTATTCGCATTTTCCCTCCAGATACCATTGGAAAAATACAGCGACATTTAATCCTCGCTATACAACTGAGTCTTTTCAAATGAAAAATCGCTGAGAATCAGTCGGAGCGGTTTTCGGTGCTTCGTCAAAAGAAATATCCGCCATTGAAAGAACAATGAAGACTTTTTCCTCCAGGAATTAGCCTGAACAAAACGACGTGGAAAAGAATTGGTTAAATACTCTTTTACGGTATTGCGACTCGTTTGGTAAAAAATCTCCTCTTTAAAATTGTTCCTTTAATTTGTTCATTTGCAAATCTACGCACATACATTTGCACACTAGAGAACTCACCAGTATGGATAGACCACTGCCTATAAAATTGGTGGATGGAATCCAACACAACACACATACAAATAATATAAAAAAAAAAAGAAAAAAAGAGGAGAGTTTATGAAGAGCTAAAACACTTTCTCGTCCGTTACTAGGACTGGGTAACTATATCTCTATTCGTACCAAATTAACCAAAAATCGTATAAAGAAAATTTTTAAATAACGGCTTTTAAGAATTGGTTAAAAAAAATTGAAAGGAAATCAATATTCAGTAAATTGCCTAGATTTGGGGTCAGCCAGTAATTTCGAAATGCAGGGAAACTATTGATTTGTTTTCGTGGTTCAAATCCTCCTTCCAAATTGCTGTGCGGTTTCAATGGTTTTATTTAATTTCTATGGTGTTTAATTTCTATAAGTTTTTAATATTCATCATTTTGGATGATAGAAGATGTCAAAAAAGACTTAATCGAAACTTAATCAATTGTTCTAATTTACCCAATAAATCATATCCGACCGTTATTTACCGAAGAAAAAAATTCTCAAGCCAGGAAAACGTATTGACGAACGATGCAATGAACAAAAATATTAAATTTTAGTCAATTTTGATGAAAAGTATTTTTTACTTTCAACCTTGAGCAATATTTTTCACGATGTATGAGGGCATATTCACGTAAATTATTTACCAAATTGAAATCATTGTCTTACCTTTTCCATTTCGTTCTTTGTCCAATTGGCGTCGCCGCTTTTTGGCGCGTACGCGGCTTTGTCGACGACGGGCGTTTTGTTTGGCAAATTGAACGTCGTCAATTCCGAATCATCTTCCGATGCCATGCTGATAACTTAAAGTTTGATTATATTCCCCAGCGGATTTTGTCGTCCAAATAATTTACGTTTAGGCTATGACTGGCGACAATACAATGGGGAATTTTCGAATTCCGATTCTAGGTACGAATATTGTTCGGCTATTTACGGTCGATTCTTTGCGGATAAAATTGACGCAAATGACAGTAAACAATGTCGGCGCGGATGGGGGCAATAACGATAGCGGCGGAACCGGGAGATTTTGATTGGTTGGGGGCCTCGACGAGCGCGACGCTAGCGACTGAAAGTTGAGACTGCCAGACGACTCACTCGCTTCGGATCCTCTCCTCCCAGGCTGGCAATCGTGAACAGGCTGTCGGACTGGAGGCAGGGGGGACGACTGGGAGAGCCCTCCAACCTCAGCTGGAGCTGGACCGCGGCCGCAGAAATATTCGCTCGGAAAGAATGTCGTCGCGTACTTTGCCGCCTCTGAAATCGACGACAAAAAATTGTCTACCATAAAAATAAGAAAGGGGAACTCGAAGAGTTCGGATTATCCTGATTTCGACAGCAAATTTGAACGCAGCGCCCTTCAAAACTATCGTAATTTTCAGCCAATAAATCAAAGAATACTTGATTGTAAGTTTAAAGAAATAAACTTACTTTTTGACAACATTCAGCTGTCAACAATAATGTGAATAATGAAAGAATACAATTCGTTGCCTAGAATCAAAGTTCATATCCGACGATGTACAAATTTGCAAATGTATACTGCTACTTTACTATCTCTTAAAAGCGAGTTCACAGACGCGAGACGAGATACTAACTCTGAATAGCTCCATTGATCGTAATAATAGCCGGTATCCGATTGTTCGCTGCTTCCGCTATTTTTGATGAGCGAACTCCCCTAGAGTTCCTTCATTTTGAGCGTGCACTAACCTGCACAACATGTGCTATTAAAGTTGTCTACCGGTCCAAGAAACCACCAAGTACAAATCGAAAAATTAAAGTAAATATCGAAAGGAAAAACAAATTGTCGCAAATGTCATGTAGTGGCTTATTATAAGATCGCTCCATTTCATAATCCCTCAGCGACTATCCTAATTATTTTAATTTCTCCTGAACGGCTAAAGTTGAATATATTTCACGAGAGTACGGGTAGTTTTCTCTTCCTCAGAAAACATCTGGAAGTAAATTAGCAAAATTTTATTACTTCCATTTTTACATAGGTAGTAAATTGAAATAATATATTGTGAACGTCCAAAAAGTCGAATTCGAACGGACGTAAATTCGGTAGATATTTTCGTATAGTAACTATACTTAGAAACAAGTGCTTCTATGTCCGTCCGTCTGGGGTCAAAAAGTGACGAAATTTCCGTATCCCAGTGAAAAATGAATGACATTCAATGCGATTTTCAGAAAATGTTCTCTTTAGCCGTTATTGAATTTTGGATAGCTCACAGTGCTTTCGAAATATACGTGTTCGAAGTTTTTTCTATATTAATTTCTACAGGCCATAAATGTCAATATTTTTTAACGGTTAAATGTTCGTTGAGGCGATCAGATGAAGCTTGATTCTTGGTTTTTCAATAATAAAACATTGTAATTGCCCTAGCAAAAAATCCTAACCCCTCCTCAAGATTTATTTTTTATGTTGCAATGATGTAGAATCTTAATATAATCCAATAAAAATATATTGTAAGCGTCTGCTGTTGACACTTTTCTGAGGAAACTATTAACAGCTAAATTCTTGAAATTTTCACCAAATATCCAATGTCTCAATTCTTGAACCAAATCGCACCTACCTATTTTCCTCTTTCTCAATCTATTTTTGGAAACTTCTGAGTAATAGGAAATTCTTTAAAGGTACCGCTGTGTTGTTCTTAGAATTTTCGAGATTTTCAGAAATTCGGCATCAGATTATAACTCGTGATTTTACAGAGCTATAAAAATCGTTCTATACTTGATGGGATGCTCATAAAACACTCCCATAAGGTGTATTGTTCAGCGAATAATTTAGCTTTTGATTAGATGATTAAGAAAAATAATAATAATTAGAATTACCATTGTTGCTAAGATGTTTTGCATAATATATCTGTAATTAGTTAGGAAAGTTTCGAAAATGTTCGGAATAGTTACCGATGCAAATGGATGATCGCAATTTCAGTGACGCGAAATTTTTTATTTTGATTTTTACAGGGCACAAAAAATAATATGTTCTTCAGGTCTTGTAATGTTTGTAACGACGATTTTTATTGCCTGTGTCACACACCGTACTTCCGCATGATTCGCATTTAGCGTTATTTTATTCGTGTTTTTTATTTTTTATTTCCTTTTTGGGTCCTTTTGGTGTAAAAATGATCCATTTCACAGAACCTTCTCTGTATCGTTAGGATCGCACATCGCTTATTACCTAGGCCGTGAATTTTTCAGAAACAATGTTGCGGCCTTTGAATATATTTGTCGATTTTGTAATTAATTATACCGTTCTACCGACTCAAACATGGACGTACCTTGTGATCTACGCACTCCACTGTTTGTATTGTTATTTGATTTTATTATAACTATTTTTTATATTAGATATTGCTGAATTTTTTTCTGAGAAATTTTTTTTTCGCCGAATTTTCAATTAATTTGCATTTTTGCCGATTAATTGTTATAAGGCATGTTTCAATACACATTTTTCATCATATCTGTATGAATGTATCTCACTCGTTCACAAACGAGGAAATTGTTGATGCTCTTGGCCTGCTACCTAGCGGTTCATTAAATAAAACATCAACTTTTGCGTCTACTGTCAGGTAGGGCGGGATGCTCGTTTCCCACCATCAACAGAACAGCCAATACTTGGAATCGAGAGTTGGATTTTGATAATATCGAATTCGGTAAAGAGGATTTTGAATAATCCCTGTGAACTCCTGTACACACATGTAACACTTGAAAAAACGCTGCAAACGATTGTACTATGGTTTATTATTCCTTTGCCTCAATAATGATCTAAGTAGACATTTTTAGCAACTCCTGGAGGTATGCGTAGAACTGAATATAAAGTCAGAGACTGCTGAGGAGAGGAAACCGTATCTAAAGGCTAATGCGATCATACAATGCAAAGAGGATTCCTGAAACTCGTTCGCCATCGTTGATTGGTAAATCATCTTTCGTCTTCTACTTCGTCCGAGAAGCCTTAATTGAACCGAGACGAGAAAAGGCAAAGCCTTCTTTAATTCTAATACGATTTTTTTTCTTAAACTTTTCAACGAGAGGTCATATTCGCGGTTGTTAACCACATTACGAATAATGCCGTGACCCGAGTATTGAAAGATAAAGCCAATTTAGTAATCCATTTTTTATCAGTGCTTCAGATTTATCTCGTTGCCATTCTAGTCTCTTCGTTCTAGATATCTCGGAGATGAAAATACGAGTAGGGGAAAATTCGACCTTTCTTCTATTCCAATATTGTTGAAATCGTTCCAAAATTTTCGAATAAAATATCCTCCTCAGAAACTCTACACCGACTAACTTGCTCGATACCTAATTTCAAAGAGAACGATTTCACATTTATAAACGCTGAAAAAACAGTGAATTTTATTTCAATTTAAATTTAAAATTTCATACGCGGAATACATGTTCGAATGGTTACCGTAACGTGACGACAAAAATTATAATTTTCAAAAATTAAAACTGGAGCCGCTATTCCGACGAATTTCGCGACAATGATTGTGAAATAAAAATATCAGTCGAGAAAAATATTTTGTCTAAGACACGGTGCTCACACTATTCAAAATTGCGGATATTTGAGTTGTTAAACTTGTTTATGTCGTAACTACAAGTTATCCTGAAAGCCCTTACGTTGTCAATAAGGGACGAAAAAATTAAAATAATTCAAACTCGAGTGGAATTTTTCGGGCTCACATTGATTTTGGGAGTAGCTGTCCGAGGATTAGCTTTCATAGAAGCAAGATTGAGATGCTTAGTTTATTCATGCGGATGATGATGCTCTCCGCGCTTTTCCCATAGAGCTTTCCAAGTCTGTACAATCGACCTCTGGAGCGCGTGACTATTGTTAAGATGTAGCTATCGAGACCTCGGATCCGCAAGAGCCTTTGGTGAGCTTGAATAATATTTCGCCTAATGTATGTGCATTCGCGATGCTCCCACCTGAGTTCACTTTCTTCCAGCCTCCGGAGTCGTATAAATAGCGAAACAGAAATGCGGGCTAAGGATTTACATCAATATTCCAGGATTGTTTCGAAAGGTCTTCCAACTGTGTTTTTTCGCCCGCGGATAGGGTCAATAAATTTTTTTTCAAATCATATAGTTCGCAACGCATCAAATTTAACCGTTCACTGACCAAGACGGTATTGGGAAAAGCGGGCGAGAATGCCCAAGTGTTTTTTCGCCGAGGATTTGCCTTTTTTGATAATTATTTTTGAGGCAATTTGTCACGATACAGGCTGTCAATTGGATTTATAAGTACTGACTTTTACAGACAAATCACACGGCTAGTAAAAAATTGTGAAGTTCAGAAGACACTGTCGAACACAATGAGGGTAGTACATAGCCCGCATTGTGCTATAGAGAAATAAAGAACTTTTCGACGACGAGTTTGATATTTCAACATCCGCCCAAGTTCATTCGTCGAAGTGCCACGTGCTTCAAAAATCGTCTATATTCCTCTTGATAAAAATTACAATAGTTGTTACAGAGTTTTTCCTTATAGTTACCAATCTATTGCTAGGTGGAAACGTTCAGAAATGTTCGGAATATCAGAACTATCAAATAATATCGTAACTATCAGAAATGGTCGGTTTTCTGATTATTAAAGCGAAGGAATAATAAACCACTGTACAATCATTTGCAGCGTTTTGTCGAAAAGTAGCCACAATTTCCTTCACGATAGGGGTGTCAAATTTGTATTATAATAATTATATCTTGGCTCTAGATTCGCTTTTCTTTGTATTTAGAGGAGCCACACGTGGAGTGCGTGACAAGGGCTTCTTACTCAATTACATTCTATAATTCTGCTCACGTGGCATTGAAAAAGGCCGAAAGGCGCGCTCAAGAATGCTGACAATCTCGTGTCCCGGAAAAAGGCTCGTTTTGGAATGATGCGGTTGATTGTGATTTAGCACGCATGAAAACCCATTTTGAGCGGCCTTATCTCATTGACCGAATTACTACGAAGACATTTTTAATGATTTATATTCTGTGTTCGCGCTAGTCATCCAAAGGTTAATTACCAAAGCGAATTTAAGCCTTTAGGTGACAATAGAAAATTAAAAATCACTTGAAAAATAAATTATTCTAATTTTTTTTTGCTTTATCAATCAATGGATCCAGTGAATTTCCAGTTAATTGGTGTCATTATAATTTTCTCATAGCTCTTCGAATTATTTTTGAAATTTCCGTGTAGATTCTGCGATGTTTTTCCGCTCGCAATTTCGAATTTGAAGCACTTGAGGGAGAAAAAAAATTTCTTCAATACACAAAATGTCGAATTTTTAGCGCTTATCGTTTTGATCGACATATTCATTTTACGCTTTTAAATTAGTTTCCCTATCGGATACGGAAAATCGCACGCTCAAGTTTGGAAGTGAAATATCCCTGCTCAGAACTGCTGACGGTTTGAGTGGTAAACCAGCTTCGAAGTTGTTCTGTTTTTCCAACGGATATTTGCATCGGCCCTACAACCTGTAGAAGGGGGAATCGGTTTTACACTTACGATTTTCAGAGACGGCTAAAAAATAGCGAAAGCGCTCAACTTAGATCACGCGCAATCGACAAAAGTTGGGAAATTCGTTTTGAAAAATTAATCTAAACATTGCACCGTTGACGTTGACTTATTTCTCCGCATTCTCTCGTGCTGAAGTGAACAGGTTGAAAATGAATTAAAGTTCCGCGAAGGAACGGGGTAAACTTTCTCAAGTCTGCTACTCCGACGTTATTCGTCTGGTATAAAATATTCCATTGGCGAGGAAGCGGTTCCACTTTGTTGAATGGTCTCTTCAATTATTTCACTACCGAACTTACGAACTCCTAATCCTCATCTCGCATAATTAACTTTGTCACCTTTGTAATAAGTAGATAAACTTTTCTCCACCTGTTCGTAGAAAAATTATCAAAATTATAAATTACTCAAGCAATTAAACCACTTTAGCCCAGGAGTGTAGTAAGGATTGTTCATCGATCGATTAGGGCACCGCTCTAGGCGAAGAGTTGCCATCGTATAGCTGGATGATGAAAAAAACAAAAACTCCCGCCGTTCCTCCATTTCAGACAGATTATTGAATTAGTGCGCATCTCCTGGGGTGAATTGATGTTGTCAGTTATCGTTCAGTGGACTTCTTTCCGAATAGCATTTAATCAAGCGAAACACGATGTAGCGATAGGACAGCGAACTCAGATCGCGTCGAAAAACGTTTCCACATTCGAATGCTTTGGATTAGTTCAGAATTTTTTCATGTTTCGTAATATGCATCGCATAATTTTTAAACTATTAAATTCCACTATTTTCGCCTGGAATGTCCTCCTCAATAATAAAAATTCATCAACTCAAATGACCGAATTTACGAAAAAAATATAGAAAACTAAATCGTGCTGTTGGGCAATTTTTAGTTTTCCTTGCGATCCGGCGTTTGCATAATATCCCTATATTTTTATTTTTGTGCACCAAAGAAAGGCAAACAATTCAATTTCACTTGCGCAAAGAGTTTGAGCGAACACGGAATCGCTAAAAGTGCGAAACAAAAGAAAACAGTAGCCAAGTTTTCTAAGCCCTGTTCCGGCCTTTCGAGCTTCATTTCATTCAAGTTTCGACTCGGCCGACGCGAAGTGAGCTTATCTATTTCGAACACCGTTACACCTTACACTCGACATTGATAAAACTTAACTCCCACGTGAGTGAAGATTTATACCGCGGAAGTTTGAAATTAGATAAAGAAATTCAACTTTGAATAAATCCCGGCTGGAAGTTCTTCCGATTAACAAGTTGGCCGCTCCAGCAGAGCTATTGTCTCAGCGTGGCGAAATAGGTCGCTAAGATGGGTGTGAATACTTGAATATCATTTTCAAATAGCCAGGTGCACTGAGGGAATCTCGTCGAAAATAATGTGCTGAGAATGGGAAAATAATTGAACGCCTCGTATTTTAGCTATCTTCGCCGGTAGAGGCATTTACAGGGATGAAATTTCGCACCTGACTAGTCACTATCATAAAAATTAGGAGAAACCTTTAACATCACTACAAACCGAATTATAAATTTTAAACAAGGAAGTAAATCAATACAGATAAATCGCTATTGTAATTGTGGGAGGACAATAATCTAATTTCTTCTCATTTTTATAAATAATTCGAAATTTAGAATAAATATTTAATAATTTACAATATGCCTATAGAGAGATAGATATATCAAAATAATAAATATATTTATATATTGATAAGTGGGAGGATATTCAAGAAATCAAGCCATCCAGAATGTCGTCCTTCTTGAAAGAAAATGGGAAGAAATATCGACTGAATGTGTTCGCTTTCGAAGAGACAGCTATTACTTTTGTATTCGGTTTGAAGGATGATTTACAGAAAGGATAGAGTAGGCATTTTATTTATATTACATACTCTCTTCGCAATTCATTCCTTATTGGCAAGTTATTCCTTTGGTAACTTCATTCCTCAAAGCCCCTCGAAAGGACCTTTCTTCTTACCTCTCGTCCGAAAAAGGTAGGAATATTTACGGAATAAGGTTCCTTGAATATTGGGGACCGCCTATCGTGCTTCTGATGTTCATTTCAACATCTAGACGTTCTTTCACTCATATTGAATTTCTCAACAGCAATATCCGTGGCAATTTACAATTTACCTTCATGGTACGTAATTTTCTTGAAGTATTTTTATAATATGGAAAAATCTTATAATTCATATAGAAAGCAATAATTGCTATGAATCGTAATAAAAAATGAAAACGTCTCGTGTTTACTAATATGAGGATTTGTTCTGTGCTTAGTTGCATATTTTTTAATGAATTTTCTTCAAGTTTTGCATAATAAACCTACGATTTTTTTTTTTTTTTTTTTCTTTTAATAAAAGTACGTATTCTTTTTAGCATCAATAATCTTTTCAGTTTGTGTTGAAATGTAGTACACTTGAACTCGTTGAATGAACTATTTCTTTGTTACTAATAGATGCCCTTTAAAATTAAATTCGTCTTCGACACGCGGGTCAGACACCGTATTTTCCAATTCTAGTGCTTTTACTTATTTACCGGTTGACTCTGATCCCAAATCCGTCTGCAAGCCAGCGTCGATTTCGAGGCGACCTTTTCATGAGCGATCAATGAGAATGGGAATAATTCAATACGTTCGATTCTTTCCGGCTTGTCGAAATGGACTGTGAGCTGTTCAGTACTTTTATTTCCGTACGTCCTGTTGATTTTTCCATTACACAATGAGGTAACTGAATATCTCCTCTGGTCTCCTCTTGTCATCTGCTATAATGACGTCCTCTTTTGAATAAAATGCTAGTCGGCATTGAAAAAACAAAATTTCCTCCAATAGCAAGAATTTTCTCCTCTTCAAACAAGATTTTTTTTTATTTTATATATTTATATATTTTTTTTTTTTTGAAAATCTGAGCGAAATAAATTTTGAATAAAAATTTTAAATAAATTATGTAAAATTTATGTCAGGAAAATTTTATGTAATCCTTCAATAGCATTTTTATTTTTGAAAAACTACCACACGAGCAATCGAACAATCAAAATCCCAAAACCACAAAAATGGAAAAAATTGTCCGACTACATATCGCTAACACATGTGTAATAATTTCCAATATCTCACGATTGGGTAAAAAAAGATGACGGTTGAATCATTTGCAGAAATTCGAAGGGACGAGAATAGTTCCAGGATATCAGCGCAGAGCTACGGGTTGAATTCGAGTAAGGTAAGTGGATTTAGGCCTCCCCTTGTTCGCTCCATTTCCCGGACTTAGCCATTTCTCGAAGGGAAATTGATAGCTGTCAGGGTTCGAGATTATTTTGTCCACTAGTCAGCCGCACTCCGTGTTCATTCGATTTCACGTCGAATGATTGGAAGGATTCAATAAAAATATACATTCAAAAAAAGAGCAGATACCCAGGTCATAACAGAGAGTGAAAATATAAAAGATTTTAAAAAAATTGAAGTGCCTAAAATGATTAATCGATAGAAAAGAAAGTAATAATCTTGATAATTATCGCGAAATATCAAGCAAGCGTTTTTTTTGTAGCAATAAATTTGCTTTGACAATTTTTGACGCATTTTCAGAACGGAAGAAAATAAAAACCTGGTTCTTATCGGATCCGTTTTATCTGAGCAACTTACGGAACGTGAAAGCGGATGAACTCCTAAGAACAATGGCCTTGGGGACATTTGAGCCACCCTTTTCTGCTTTTCAATTCTCACTGTAATTATTAAGCAGAGCAGTCGGACTGACGTCGTTAATAAGTTGTCAAGGTGGCAGCTATTTCGAAACGAGGCAAACTAGTTAACTAAGAATTATTTAACCAGTCGCCGTTCTTAGGAATTAAATCAGTTTACGCCTCCGCTTAGGATGAATGAGGCGGTAGGGTGAAAATTAGTTACGATTTATCTCTCTCGGAAACCAGCCCTAACCAGCTCTTGGAAACGGCCGATGATACTCGGAATCGGTTGCTCAAGATTTATTCACCCATTCACCAATGTTCACAGGCCGAAAAAAAAGAAAACACTGCAAATTATTGTACACTGGTTTATTATTATTTCTTCGATGCAATAATGATTTAGGAAGACTATCCATTTGTGATAGTAACTATTCCAAACATTTTTCGTTAACGTTTCCTAAAAAAAATCATATTATATTAATATTATTTTTTAATCATTATTATTTTTGTTAATTTTCAAACTAAAAGTTAAATTATTCGCCCAACGGTACAGCTGAAGAGAGGTTTGACGACCATTCCAACGAGTATAAAACGGTTTTCATTTCTCCATTAATTCTCGAGTTATAGCCTCGTGCCATATTTCTCAAAATCCCGCAAATTCTGTACAAAAGCTGCGATAACTCGAGAACCATTGAAGCTGCCTCATATGAAAATTGATACCAAATACAGGTTTTTTTAAAAAATGAATAGTTGAAAAATACGCATTTTCTTCCCCTCAAAACCCCCCAAAATAATTAATGTAGCGATTTGGTCAAAGAATGGAGCTATTGTCAGGCCAAGATTGGTTTTTGGTGAAATTTTCAAGAATTTAGCTCTTGTAACTTCGTTGGACAATTGTTGACGGAGTACGATGGACGGACAGTAAGTTATTTATTGGATATATGATTTAAATTCTTCGGGCCATAAATCGTAAATTATCAACGTTTGAAGGGAAGGCTAAATTTTTTTCTAGGGCAGTTTATTATACCTTCTATACCTACATATAAAACTGCACAACCATGATGAGGAAAGGTATTTGATTATACATTCATGTTATGCCCCCACGGAACTATTCGCGCTCGAAGAAAACCCAAAAACACGTTTTTAGCAAAGAGTGGAATTTATCTCGAAAGCAAAAAATAATCCGAGTCTTTTTTATTTCCTCAAATTGCTTTCACAGAACCTATTTTTTCAAAATTCGCGAACGTGGCGAAAAAGAATCCAAAGTTAAAACAACAAAAGTATAAAAAACGGAAAAAATTGAAAACAATTTATTAACTGTCGATTCTTTTCTCTCCAATTTATAATTCCACGTCAAATGTACTAAAAGAATGAGTAATAAAATAATTGTGAACAGTGCTATAAATAATTGCAACGAATTTTTAAAGTTGAGAAACATGAAAACGGCGTAACACTAAAAATGGGGGAAACTGATCGATGTCGGCAAATTTTCGCCGTTTTAACGTCAAATTCGGATTCAGCGTTAAATTTCCTATAAGAATAGCTCTCGGGAACGCTTAAAAACGAAAGTTTAATTCTTCACCTTTACCGCTGCCAGCGGAGCTCATAATTTCGGCCGGTGAAAAACTCGATTTACGGAAAATAATTTCTGGGGCGCTGTTTAACATTTTTTCACCAAATTTTTTGCTATGTACGTGTGTAAGGAGTTCAAATGAAGACTCCTGCATAATAAAACAATTGATTCACATAAATTTTAACCCCGAAAAGCACGGTTAAAGTCCGATTTTCGAGCTTTCAAAAACTGATTTTTTTGGACCACTTGCAGATTTTTCCGAGAAATAAAAAAAATCACAAAAATACATCATGGTAAGACACAACTTTCCTGAAAATTTCAGATTTTTATCTGTATCGAAAGACGAGTAAAAATTCGATAACTGATCGGTTGAAAAAAATCGCAGGGGTCCCCCTTGGATTTTTCGCGAAAACTTTTTTGCAATCGATTTCGCTCAAATTCAGCATAATGATAGTTGATGATGTGTATATCAATAATATATGGTTCATTCTTTGTTTCTTTCGAACTAAATAGATGAAAAGAACGGTTGAAGTTGAAAAATGTCATGTTTTCGTGTATAGTCTACTAATATTGTTGAATAACGCAAAAACGGTTGAAAAATGGATAGGTACTTTACATTGGGAAAATGTGCACAGTTAAATTACCTATCTTTTGGTATATTCAAACATCTGAATTGACGACTTTTTGTTTAAGTTATCCACTCTGCAAGTTACAAATCTTGGAAAACTTAAAAGTTGGAGTGCTTTTCTCGGGTAAAACTTTGCACAAGTTGAAAAACTCGATACTTTATGATACAAAGTACGTGCAATACACACCAACAACATACCAAATTATAGTAACTACCATAAAAACTATACATTTCACCTCTCCATGCAGAAATTAACTACTATTATAGTAGTGATAAGGACACTACCCCAACTAAAAGTAAGGCACGGCAGGATGGTGTAAGGGGAGTGGGTGCTGGAGACCCCTTACAAGAGGTCGGGTGGCGGAGCCGCCAGAGGCGCTTGCAGCCCCTTGTTGATAATATATCAAAAAGGGGTGGCGAGCCGCCAGAGGCGCTTGCAGCCCCTTGTTGATAATATACCAAAAAGCGAAAAATGTTTCAATACACAATTTAAAAAAATGCCTATTTAAAACTGCATCAGGACCTTACTGAACTCGAAAACTGCACAATAATTCATGTTTCTGCCATGACTTCCGTCTATTCCGTTTACGATGATGATAGTATTCTGCCAAAAAGTACTGTTGCTTTGTTTTTATGGCGGAGGATTGAAAATTTCACGGTTTCTGGCTAGAGGGCGGTTTCAAATTAGCATATCAATTTCACTGCGTTTAGCGGATGCAGATTTTGCCGGCTGTTACTCGAGTTGGTCGTTATCCATATTCATTGGACGACAACTCGGTAAAAGTTTCGGTTTCTACTATTCGCCGAGGGAAATAATTTAAAGGAATGAATATTTTAAAGTATTTCCGTTTACGAAAGAATTGCATATTTTTTGTTATCGTGTTAAGCTGCTACTATATACAGATCGCATCGTATTATCTCATAATATGAGCTGCTCTCGCTGACCAATCACGTTATTTAGACTTTGTCAAGAGAACTCTTCGCAATAATTTGTGCTTAATCCGTTGATTTCAATTATACCATTTTGGTTATATATCATCAAATAAATTCTTTCCCTTGTCGTCGCTCTTCTTGATGTCCGGAGCACTTTCGCCCATTCGGGCATCTTCAGGGCGACGTGGAGCTGGGGCCAGCCAATAAAGAATCGGAGAATGAGTCGCCTGGTTTTTCTCACCCTCACAACCCCCGGACATCGAAAAAATTTGTAAACCTTCGATAAGTCCATAGATTGATATTGTTTACGTTCTAACCCGATACATTTCTCGATTTCCGTTTCGCGAGGGAAGTCGTGAAAGTGACGAGTATACCCTCCAACAGATAGATAAGCTTTCTCGGTGGAAACCAAGTTTATAACAGGTTAAAACACTACAACGGATCTGTTGATCTTCTCGCTTCCTCGATCTTATTTGATCTAGATAGCCTGACCTAATTGGAAAGTTTTCCACCTTCCGCGACCGATCTTAACAGGAAATTGCTCTTTGTTCGTTTCCCAGATAGCTTTCGATGCAATTCGATTTTTTCATCAATCGAAATGGCATTTCGAAGACGCGTCGAATGAGAAAATTCATGTGTTGAAAATTTATCTGAAAAGTGACGGAATTAATAGATAAATAGACTATTCATCTAGGAACTAGGTGAACGGTAGTAAATTAGGAAGAACAAGATTTTTTTTCATTGGTCATTTTGGATTCAGTCGGGAGCTCTATGCTTCATGTTTATTCAGGTTGGCTTCACCATTCTGTCGTATGGTTCATTCATAAACCGAAATGATTATTTCATGCTGAAAGACACGACGTACGTTTCAAAGATTCTTCCTTCGCATCGTTTTATAAGAAGGGGTAGCTGTCCTTAGCGAATGGGAAGACCTTTTACAGAAATAGAACACGGGTTTCTGTATTTTCTTTTCCATTATATCCCCGACATTATTGCCCGGTAATTTGTGCCACGTGTGCGCTCAAGAGACGTATGTCTTTCATCTTGTAAATATTACGATACTGCAAAATCTGCACAGAGGATAGAAAATCAATAATATAGATTTTATTATAATATATATTCATAAAAATTTATTTATCAACGTTTATGGTGAAAATTAAGTGTAATTATTTTTGGATTTTATCGGTACATAGATGAAAATCACGTTGAAAGATAGAGATTAAAAAAAAAATAGATGGAAAATCAGTTAAATGGATTTTAATTAAAATAAGATAAGACAGAAATAAATCAAAAGTCGGTGAGTTTTCACTTGAAAAAGTTCACTCTTTTTTTACAATATTGATTTTTGGTAGAAAAACGTCAACTTTTACCTGACACAAAAATGTCTAATTTCTAATACTTGAAAAACGTCGAATTTCTCGTGAAATATATTTTTTTATTTGTATTCAGATCTAGCAGAATTTCAACTAGTAACTTACAAACGTCAATGACCTTTTCCTCGTCAGTTTTCAGAACAGATTATATTTTCTATGTTGAACGATAACGCGAAACGCCTCGCATGACAATACCTTCATAACTTCACCGGTTATTATGATTGATAGGCTAACGCGTGCTTGTGCGAATGGCACATGCCAACCTGACCTACGAAGGGAGGCTAGACTGCTTTATGAAGTATGACATCCGCCGTTGAAGTAGACACAGGAACTAGGAGCAGGTGGTCCTGTTTACTTATTTCTTTATCTTCGACTAAAAACAACGGCTGTACTAGCCTCCATCGCAACATCCAATAAGTATAGGTAGTGTAGAGCTCCATTCGATGCGAGCGTCGGACGTTTTTAGATAATGGATTCTCTGATGTTTGTTCGTCAAAGTTAATGCCCGCCCACGGGCACTGGTCCCTTTGTTCTGACGGGGGAAAAATTCTCCCTCGGAAAACGTAAAGCGTGAAAATAACAAAACAAATAATATAAATATTAAAATAAAAATGGAAATAATAATAATAGTGTTTTTTTTTTTTTTTTTTTAATCCAGTGAAACTGTACTTAGTTTTCCTATTTTTAAAGCGTAAATTACGTATAAAATAAAATTCAATATTTGGAAAAAAATAATGAGTTTGAGATTGTCACAGATTTCGTGTGTTGTATGAACGGGGAGAGAGGCCATTGGAGGTCAAAATATATTAATTTTCCCTTAACTAAAAATTGTAGACTGTTTTAACTTTTCAACCGATCCAGTATGAGACAACAAAGGACAACTAGCTATTCTAAATAAATAAAGATCGTTGAACCCATTAATATTTTCATAGTTTTCACCCTCATTATACACATATCGATTCGATGTAGAAACAAAGCGGCCTATAAAGCCTTCACGGATTCGCAGTTCAATCGAAACCGGTGAAGAATCGGTTCTGTTGCTCATTTTGTGCAAATACATCGGATATTCTTTACTGATGGTAGCTAAAGCTAACACGGAAAACCAGTTATTGTGACCGTGTTGTTTGCATGCGTACCCTTGAAAACCCCTTGCTGAGGTCGGGTTATCCCTCGTCCTCCCTATTGGCGACCTCCTTCACAAGAGCATCTCAACCGTGCCGTCCTTATAAGTCTGCAAATCGCATCGCTTTGTAGCGATTTGCAGTTTTCTACTTTAGACTCTATTAATAAATCTAATTATCAACCGAAAATAGAATTGTCTAATTTTTCATTACCAAAATTATTCAATTTACTGCGGTTTGGCCGAGTTGATACGGCATGATGGATAAAAAAAAAAAAAAAATGTTCAATCGTTTCAAAGAAAATTTTTCACCTAATAATGACAACTGAATTTTATTTAGTTACGAATATAATATAGTGTGTTTCGTGGAAACTCTCTATATTTTACCTTGATAGTCAATATAAGTCATAAATTTTGTATCAGAATTTATGATGTGAAGCTACCTGTTTGATAGAGCAGCGTTGCAGTTTTTCCACAGCTTTGAAGGCAGATATAAAAGACAAAACTTATAAAAGTTGTAGTTTTCATACTCGCTGGACACAATTTTTCAGACAAAAAAAAACTGACTGACTCCTACTACTGACTCCGAACAATTGGATTGGGAACTTGAAAAGAAAAATCTATTAATTTTGTTTCAATAGAGCATTTTGTAAAAATATTCGAAATATTGGTTTATTATGCAATAATAAACCGATGTTAATACTTGCAATTTTTTCCATCCCAACCTCAAAATTTTATGTTTTACGTTTCAAGGTACGTATAATGCGCATATCGATTTAAAAAGTTCTGTCGGTTTGCCGTCCGCCGTACGCCATCAACGCTTTTCTGACGAAATTATAATAGAAGCCACATAATTGAACAGTTCACCAAAAAACCAATGGCTCCATTTTCTAGGCAAAGTGCTACCTCAGTTTTGGGGGTATTGTGAGAGTTGGTTAGGGAATTCGTATTTTCAAAGGTTTTTTGGACAAAGGCGTTTTTGTTATCAATTTATATTGATTTTTGGAAGCTAAATCGAATGGCATCACAACGGAGTCAATAGCTTCAATGGTTCTTAAGTTATCCCAGCTATTGTGTGGCAAATTCGAGATTTCGAGAACTTTGGCAAGATGGTATTTCTCATAAATAAATAAATAAAATTAATGGTATACCATAGGATTTTCAAGAGCCATAAAAAACGTTCTATACGTACTTGTTTGATTGCTACTCAAACACTCTCCCATATTTGGCAATTAAGAAAAATAAAAAATAATTAATTATAAGATTTGTATTCAAAAATCATCGACCGAACGTTGCAAACTATGTTTTTATTTGTTGAACTCGAATTTTTCGGAAAGGAACCATAAAATTATACTTTCGACTATAATGCTAAATTCCTATTCTTCGGTACAATACGGGATCCCTTTCCATTCAAAATTGCAATAAGGGGCACCAAATCTACTTTTCATACATATAAATTATTCTTCGGTCATCTTTGCTGGTGTTGACGGTTGGGGAATTTTCGCGTCATCCAGACGAAACGATTGTGTGCCGCCCCCGAGCAAGTGTCCGCCCCTTATCCATGAGTAACCCCCACCCCGTCGAGGTATAAAAGCGTTGGACGCCGGGCGAGGTGCCTTACTCACTCACGGCGTATCTGTCTGTCATTGAGCAACAAAAGGCGAACAACCGACAACTCAACCGACGACATGTTGACGTTAGCCGTACTCGCTGTGGCCGTCGTTTCAACCTCAGCCCTACCTACGGTCAGTACACAAAGGATTGGTTCTTCAAAAAATTTAAAAAAATACTATACCTATATAAAAATGCGATATGCGCGATAACAATAAAATACATATGGAATCGATAGAAAAGGGCTGAAGCGAATCAAGGGTATATTTTTTTAAGTTCTGGATTAGTAATAAAATTAATTAATATTTAATTACAGAAATACTTTACTACATGCCTGCGCTAATAAAAAGCGATTAGTCAAATTACACACCTTTAAACAAACACTGAAAATGAAACCAATAGCAAAGCACAATAAGATTTTTACCGGCAAAGAAGGCACAATATTTTGCGTTGAGCAAATGGTGAAAATATTTTCAATAATTTTCGTACTAAGGTCGCAAATACGAAATACTCAAGTACGCACAACACAAGTGTTTTTTTCGTAAGAGAAATATCAAATTTCTCTCATTCGAAGGTTGGATGAGTTCAATTGATTAGAAAATACTCGATTGAACGAAGACCACGGGATAAACGCACCTAATAAGAGCGGATATTCACAAAAAAGGCATATAAAATATAGTACATATTATATATGTACTATATAATGTACAATAGAACCAGCAAATCAGAACTACAAGAAAATAAGATTTATAAAGTTCTAAGCATTTAGGACTTCAGAGAAACCTGCTTCGCTGTTGAACCGAAAAATGCTATAATTTTTCCTAGTTTTTAGACAGTTTTTTAAAGATATGAAGTTCTTTCGTCAAACGCACGATTACTTATTCATGACTCAGTACCACCTAAGTTGACAGGAATATACAACTTCTTTGGAATTGATTTTCTACAAGATTATTCCTAACCATAAATTCTATTTTATTATTCCTATTCTTCAGTTCGATTGTTATTGTTTCTTTGGAAACGCTTCAGCTTCGAAAAATACCCCAACTATTTTTTAGCACAGTTTTCCCGGACAATCGCATTATTTATGAACGACAAGGATCGATCGGCTGTCATTCAGCCCTCAAACTACGCGATCGTGTGATTTTTCCTGGTGCTTTTATATTTCAATATCCTCGAAAATTCTTTCCTAGCGATTCGATTTTTGAATAAATATAATAGTGATATTCAGTGATAATTTCATTGAAAACGATAACGAGCATGATCAAGAATAAAACGAAAATAATTAAAACGCGATTCTCAAATCCTTTTTCTCTGATAAAATCGCACCGGAGACCGAAGAGTTTTGAACATTAGAAATTCTTTGGTCTTCGTCTGATTCGTACAATTCCCGACGCGCTTTTCTTGCCGGAATCGTAATAACCTCCGTTACTTACCATGAACGGCGACTGAGTTGGCAATCTTGGTTGAATTTAATGAAAATCTCCTCTACAACATAATGTTAGAGGTCCAAGCTGTCGTTAGATATTTGAATAGAAATTAATAATTCGACGTGGTTCCCGCCCAAATAACGGCTATGGAATTTGTAAAATTAATTTTATTCGAGCCGTTCCTTAGAATGTCGTAGGGCGATTTTAGAACAGAAATTAGAAACTTGATGAGCTAATGAGCCGACAGCTTTAACAGAGTAGATCCTTAAAGCAGCCCATTTGCAAGCTTAGGTTCAACCCTTAGAGCGTTTAATAGTGTTTTTTTTTCTCGATTTCCGACGGATAAAACGACACGAAGAGGACAAAATTACCGTAGGCCAAGTACAAAGTCGAAGTTACGCGCCCGTTTGTTTGAAATGCGAGCTAAGATGAAACCTAATTAAGTCATATTGTAATTTAAACAGTGGAAACGCTTAGAATTTTTTTCCCAAGATTAAATTTTCAACATTCGATATTTCTGTTCATTTTGAGCTGTGAATGTTTTATCATTTTAGGCCTCAATTAAGTTGGGGTAAACTATATATTTACATATATATTATGTACTTATTTCTATTTCATTTTTTCTCTCACTTACTTTCCTGCTTAATTTTTCTAATTTTTAGAAACTTTTTTGGAATTTCTTTTCTTTTAAATTATTTCATTGCAAAAAAAATAGCTTGACAGAAATATAGCGCGTTTTTTTTTTTTTTTTTTTTTTTTTTTTTTAATTCAAGCTTGTATAATACTAGTAATGATAGAATCTCGCCCAGAATGAGATTCAACTTCCATTTTTCTTCAATCTTTGACATATGCTGAGCTATATGGTATGCAATTAACTTTTACAACTACCAACTAAATTAATATTTAAAATATGCTTAGATTTCGTTGACTTGCGTTGAATTTCTCATGATTAATCGTCTTGAGCCGTACGTAGTAAAATAGATTTTCTCCTCACCGGATGAACAATCAAATCAAGTGTTCAATTCTATTCGGAAGCGGCGATATCGTCTTTCTGCTTGCATTGTTGTACATGCGAGGCATAAGCCGATGTCAGAACAATGCGGGGAGAACACCGTGTTTCTGTTCGGTCGCCCTTTTTTCATTCCGGTTGTGAAATGGCAGACGGCAGCAGAGCTGATGCTCTCTAAAGGTGAGAGGATTAACATGCATTCGTTGAACGCAAGACTCATCCCGCTGGATTAAAACGGCTGCCAGAATATTTTGTCAGACTCGAACGATTCCGCCATCGCTGTTATTATTTTCGAATCCCATTGCAATAGACGGAAAGGCTATCGCGATAAATGACAGGTTGACAGGCTTCTGATTCGCTTACTCAACAATATTTTCAATTTAAAAATGAAAAACTACGCAAACTGGATATTTTGAAAAAAGGAGAACGGAGATGTTTTGGAAAAATTGTTTCGTAGAAAGTTTGCACACAACTTCTTAAAATTTTCCAGATATCGAAAATTCCATTCGATTAAAATTTCCATTGACTGCTCGAATTCCAATGAAAATTAGTTGACATTGAACTAACGTATTTTGACACAAATTCGGATAATTTCCAGCATTTCCAATAGTTTTCAATATTATTTATAACGTATATTACATTTTTAATAATTTCTTTCTATAATATTCGAATCTGTTCTGTACTATCAAGATCGCTTCACGAGTGTTGCTCGTTGCATAGAATAATTACCAGAGCAAACGCGTCACTAGTGAGTTTTATTTTTGCAGTTCGCGTTTTTCTAAAAACTTAAACGCAGGAGTTTTGGTTACTTTGTGAAATCATGTATCTAACAAAGTAATTTGTGTATTTAACGAAGTAACCAAAACCCCTACGTTCAAGTTTTCAAAAAACACAAAATGCCCGTATAATCTCCATTAAATTCATTCGAATAGTTAATGAGGAATCTTTACCTGAGATGTCAACTAAATTAATTTCGAACCCCTTGTTTACGTTGCCTCTTTCTGCAAACGCAGGAAGTGTACTTTATTGAGTGAGATGAAATAGAGGAAGTCATTCGCCTGGTAGATGAGGTTTGAATATTTCCCGGCTATCTCTTTGCTTTTGCCGTAGGCGGATTAATGATCAACCATCAGTCTAGGGAAACTTTCTTATTGCCTAATTTTACATCCGGCGAAGTTTAAAATTGTCTTTGCCCCTCGTTCGGTTGAATATTCAAAAGTAGCTGTGTTGGGGAGCATATAATCGCCCGGAATAAACCTATTTAATATTTAACATTAAGACAATTTCGTCGTTTTAGCTCAAATCTAGAAAAAAAATTTTGTGGTTATTTTGAATTCCCAAAAGATTTTCGCTCTTTTAAAAATTCACACCGGAATATTCAGAAAGGTCTGCTTTATAAAAAACAGCTTTGATTATTGTAGACGAACCAAAAATGCCAAGCGTGGTATCAGAATTACTTAGAATTAGAATCAAAGCCGATTCCCATATAGAGATAATCCTACTGCTCGGAATCTTCCGTAGTATTATTTATTAAACCCAAGCCAATTTACAACTGTTAAGCATCTTAAAAAGAAATAAGAAATAAAAATAAAATTAAAAAAAATTTTAAAATAAAGAAATAAAAAGAAAAAAGGAAAGAAAGAAAGAAGAAAGAAAGAAAGAAAAGAAGAAAAGAAGAAAAGAAGAAAAGAAAGAAAAGAAAAAAATTTTTGTGGTTCTTTTGAATTTTCAAAAGATTTTCGCTCTTTTAAAAATACACACCGGAATATTCAGAAAGTTCTGCATCATAAAAAAACAACGTCAACTATTGTAGACGAACCAAAAATACCGAGCGCGGTTTCAGAATTAATTAGAATGAGAGTCAAAGCCGATTCCCATGTAGAGATAATCCTACTGCCCGGAATCTTCCGTAGTATTTAAGGAAACCTAAACCAATTTATCACTGTTAAGCTTTTAAGCTTTCGCGTCACATATGTTCGGCTTAAATCGGAAGACATTTCAACCGGTTCCTCCGCTCTGTATGTTGACCGCCGTCAGTAATACGGTTTCGGGAAATCCTCTTATGGTGTGTACAATTTCACTCATGAATTGGAAACGGATACTTCCTACTGAATCGAATGCAACTATAGTGGGGTTGATGGATTTAATGGTTCTCAAGCTATTTCGCTTTTGTAAGGAATTTTCGAAATTCTCTAAAGTTTGGTATACCTAAAAAATTTTGGAGCAGTAAAAATCATTCTATATTCTTTAGAAATTTCATGAAACACTCTCTTCAGCTGTTTAGGTGATTCATTTGACTTGAATTTAAGAAAATTGAAATAAAATTATTTGAAACTACGATTTTTGCGAATGAGTTTCGGTTAGTTACGAGTATCACAGCAAGTAGATCGACTCTTTAAATTATGATGGAACAATAGAACAAATAATCACAGTATTTGCAACGTTTTTCATATTGATATTTGTGCATAGCATTGCAGGGAATCGTCTACGTCGCTCTTAGCCATCCCTTTGTGATGAATAGCTCCAGTTTCCTCTGTTGAGATTTCATTAAAGCAATCCCAATGCGTGTCCAGTGGCTTTGACCTAGGTCATATGGCTATTACCCGGCGGTCTTTGAGCACCGAGATTCCTAAGATAGAATTACCCGCGTAGGCAATATTTCGATTGAGAATTTTTTTCAAAAAATGTGGCCTCGTTTTGAGATAGTCACGCATTGCTCCTCGGTCGGGAGGGCACTGTATAGCTAAGAGTTAGACAATGAACAGAAGATCCTGTGAACTACTACAGGATGAAATAATTGATCAATCGGTGAAATTGAATATTGTATTTATAAAAATATGTAAAAAAAATTATTACCGGGGCGAAATTGCGTCTACCTGAAAATTTTCGAATTCCCAAAAGGCCGAAAATATCACTAAATATCTACAAACAATATATCTGCGAGAAAAAGAGTAAATAAACGAATAATTTAAAATGCTTTGGAATCCACCTTAGAAAAAAATAATAAAAAAATAAAGAAATAACATTACAGTGGAGGCTGGAAATATTAGACAGAAAAAAGAGGGATTAAGGGATAAGCGATGAAAACCAGTTGGGGATTTTTTTCCCATTTGACGATATTTTTTCTCGTTCGTCGATTTCCAATCATGAACCTCGTACGCTGAAATTAATTACAATTTCGCCCGATATCGAGAAACGCCTGAGCGGAATTTCAGGGACCGAGTTCGCACTTAATTGCGCCGTATCAATATATAGACTAAATATCCAAACAATAAAAAATATTTTGTGTAAATTAAAAATATTTGAATCACAAAGTTTGTATTAAACATTTCCTTATTATTTCCTGCAAAACTTCGAGAGATGAAAAATTACTTGAAATTAATAAAAGTGAATAGAAAAATTAAAACAAGTTTTTAAAAAAATTAAATAAGAAATATAAATTAAAAATAGAGCAAAATTATACAAATTGATTCTGGTAAATTAAATAGTTACAGGGAAGATTTCCTATAGACAAGTAAAAATAGTCAAGTGTGAAACATTGAATAATATACCTTTTAATTCGGGCTGAGATTTGAGGCATTTACAAGATTTGTCGCAAAAACATTTTTTTAAAGGTTTTCGAGTTAGAATATTCTCACCCAAATTTGTCACATATGGCACCTCTGTCTTCGAAAGTTATTCAATCGTATTTGTACGCCTTTTTCAACCATTACATTTAACTTTTACCACTATCAGTTCTAAACGTTTCCGCTGTGGGCTGCGGTTTGATTTGAACTAAGAACTTATTACAAAGTGAACTTAGTTGTACAAAGGCAATCTCAGATGTCGGAGATCGGTTGGCATTCTGACTTATGAGGGTCACTTTGAGTTCGAAACTAGTGTTAGTTAATTGTGTTACGCTCAAGGACCATTGTCCCGAAAACAACTGAGAGTCGAAGATATCGCTTTCCCTGCTGAAGAGGCAAGATTTCCGCAATCGTTGACTATTGTGAGCATAGTTGTGAGAAGACATTTTTTTTAACAATAGAAAAGTTAAAATAATAATAAATGAATAATATTTTCTATTGTTAAAAAAACTAGGCTTCACAACTATTTCATTAATTTAAATTTCACGAATTAATATTTTTCAGCATCAAATAATTTAAATGATTAATTTTTGGCCGCTCTGCATCAGATAATATTTATTTTGTATTATTTCTACCACTTTACTATTTATATTATTTGGCGCCATTTTTGAAAATAGTTCTACTAATATACTATTCCCAACTGATAAAGTAGACATCATCGCTTCGCGGTGGGAAAATCTTAATATCGTCGGCGGAGAATGAAAATACAGAACAAAAGTTTTCCTAGTGATGACACCGTCGATGAATGGAACAGTTCGAGCTTGAAGGATTCGTTGAAAAAGAATGGCGTTCTATTTTTCTCTCACTTAAACAGCCGGCATCTTCTCTTCGTCTTTCACTGATTCTGTCGTCTGTCGGTGACTGTTTTCCCTCTTGGGATGGAGATCTTGATTGCGGTCATATTTCCTTGAGCTGATAGACCAGACAGTTTTGATTGGAAGGCTCTCCCGTATCGACGTGAGCACGTGCCGTGCGGGAAGCGATCCGATCTTAAGTAAATATAAGTACAAAAGCGTCCATCGAGGAGTTCAACCGCGCTGTAAAATAGGCGATCATGCGCTGAAGTCTTAAGCTTAACCAAGCGAAATAATATTACCCATTTTCGTCGAGGTGAATTTGATTTATTCGGTCGCACGATACTCATCGAAACAAAGAGGCGAATTGATATCTTTTAGCATGATTTCACGAGGCAGGTTCCGCGAAGAAACATAAATGAGTAGAAGTTTACTGGTATTCTACGGATGACACAGCACAAGCGATAGGAGGGGATGCTAACTTCGGGAATAGCTGCGGCGTTTAATTTCCGTCGCCGCTGAAGGCGAAATACAAACAGCGCATGAGTGGAAGATGAAAAGTTCGGTTTGCGAAGACGACAAGACGACGAATGAATCGGCAATTTATGTCGTACGTACTTAAACGTTTTATTTGGGCCCTGGAAAACTTCATTTTTCCCCACTTCGGCTAGAATTCAAACTGATGGCATTTTACCATCGTCGAATTTTTCATTTATTTGTTACATTCTTACCAATCCATGCTCTCAAGGAATTAGAATGATTCCATCTTATCTATCTAAGCGCTTTTCACATTCTCGGTTCTCTTTAAAGGAAATTCAATGTTCTGTTCAATTCTCTCCAGGGATAATATTTATGTACTCGGAGTTTTTTTTTTTTTTTTTTTTTTTTTTAAATAAAAACTAAAGGCAAACTCCTTGGTAACAATTTTAATTTTAAATATTTTAATTTTTCGTAAATAATTACTCTAAAGTCATATTAAAGGCCAAACGATACAGCCGAAGATTGTGTTTTACGAGCGCTTCCAAAAGCATTAAACGATTTTCATAGCTCCACAAGATCTTGCCAATTATATCAAAATCTTGAACATTTAACTTTAAAGGGGCGATAATTCGAGGACCTTGGGTATCGACTAGGTTATGGTCTCAATTGATTCAGCGACGAAAAATCGATCGAAAACTGATATTACACACACATCTATTATTTTCCTTGTCGTCGCATTTTTTATGTCCAGGGGTTGTGAGGGGGAGAAAAACCAGGCGACTCATTCTCATTCTTTATTTGCTGGCCGAGCACTTTCGCCCGTTCGGGCATCCTCAGGGCGACGTGGAGCCATAGGGTCCACAGCCGGGTAAACAAACCTATATAATGTTCCATAAACATTGGAAAATAAGAATTTTCCAACCTCAAAAACCCCCCAAAAAACCCTTAAAATTCAAGTAGCTATTTGGCTAACAAAATTAAGCCATTGTCAGACCAAGAATGATTGTTAGTGGACATTTCAAATATTTAGCATTTGAGTATAGTTCCTTAAAAAAAAAGTTGATGGTGGATGGGGAGATTTTTTTACTGGATATTCGGATTTTACACGCCTTGAAACGTAAAACACTAAATTTTAAGAGGGGTTGGAAAAAAAATTTCGTGAGCGATCACAAAGATATTTAATAATAAAATAACCAAACTATCAACCTCAAGTTGAGCAGGTTCAATATGCTAATGTTGACATTGAGTATCTCCACATTTCTGTTCCCATGTAATGCATAAATTTCAATTTCCGATCGCCCCTAATGACGGACAATCGCTTACTCACGATGGTCGTTATTTTAATTAATTAGGGCTGCATGCTATCGTCTACAGCGTCTGTCTCCTACTAACGGCTGATGTCAGCGTTAATTTGTCGCGATGAGCACTCTCGATAGAAATAGGTCAAACATGTTGACGCAACGGTTCAAGATCTCAATAGGCGTTGTCCTAATGAGAAGTTGCGTCAAAAATCGATCACAAAAGACGAGACAGTTAGAAATGAGACATTTGATAGATAGGGAAGGCAGAAACGAAAATCGAGTTATACAAACGGGTTGATGATTATCGCAATGGAAATGGTCCGATAATGAAGTCCGATGCGTGCAAACTTGATGGCTCCGCATTTTACAGACTATATCGGTCAGACCAATCGAAGTCCGCCATTTCTGTGTCTCAATCGTTCAAGCATAGCAAGTGTAAGTGTGGGATCTTAAAATGCGGCGCACGCGACTCACTACGCGGACAATCCGATTGACGAAGAGGAAGATGTGATAGAGGGGTGAAGCAGAGAGAGAGCGTGCACAGCGGAGAGAGATGATTTAATGGCGCGGATCGGAATAGATTGTGTTTGTCGGTTAAAGAAGTTTTTGGCGTTGAATAAATTGTTCGTTTAGACCAATTTATCATACAGTTCCCTGTATACGAGTCTTGCTTAAAAAAATATAAATAAATAAATAAATAAAGCAGAGCAGAAAAAATAAATTGAAAAAAAAAAAAACCTGTGCGATTGCGGTTTATTATTCAATATTAAACCATTGTAATCACCTGAAAAAAATTCTAACTCCCTCAAATATTTGATGTTTTACGTTTCAAGGCACGTAGAATTCGAATATGCAATATAAAAAATTTTTTCAGCCGTACGCCGCCGTCAACACTTTTCCGGCCAAACTATAATAGCTAAATTCCTGAAATTTTCACAAAAGATCGATCTCGGTCTACGACGGCTCAATTCTAGGACCACATTGCTAGCTCAATTTTTAAGGGTATTTTGGGGGTTTTGAGGGGGAGAAAACTCATATTTTCCAGGGTTTTTTCGGAAAAATGTGTATTTGGTATCAAATGATTTAGATTTTTGGACGCTGAATCGAATGAGACCATTGCGGTGTCGATATCTTTTTTGGTTCTCGAGTTATCGCAGCTTTTGTAACGAATTTGGGAGAATTTGATATGAGGGTATAACTCGAGAGTTCTTAGAGCTATAAAAATCGATCTATACCCATTGGAATGTTTGTCAAACACTCTCTCCAGCTGTATTGTTAGGCAATAAGTTTAGCTTTTAATTAAAATAAATTAAGAAAAATAAAAATGATTAAAATTACAATAGTTGCTACGGAGTATTTTCTTTTTACATTTCTAAGAATATGTTTGACTTGAAGTGGATATATAAGTAGATTTTGTTCAAAACTCCTTGTATCTCATAATCATAAACTCATTATCATTCGAATGAATTTTCAAGAAGTTTACTACCGTTTGAATCATTCAGATCTCGGTTAACCGTTCTGTTTGTGCTGAGAATGGAAAACAAACACTCCGGAAGAGGAATGATGTTATTAATACTCGTAACAACATTGCGGAGTCCACCTCGGGCCAGCTTTATCAATCTAGAGTTAACGTGGGTCCTCTGAAAGCCGCCTTGGGATTACAAAGTTCGTTGTCCAGGTAGGTTTGCAAAAGCTCAAGGGTAACGCTGGCTCAGCTCGAATGCGTAACTGTTACCTGGAAACTTCTCAACTGCTCTTAGCTTGCTAAATTGTCGGAAGCCATTCAACGTTTGAAAATTGGAGCTCCTTTCAAGGATAGCAATTTCTCGGAAACCGATTCCAAACACGATTCCGTTGGCGATTTAATATCGCGTAATAGACAAAATTCGATTTCGTTTGAAATTTTGAAGTTCAGAAAGTCTCAACAGTTGCATTGGTTTCGAATTAATTTCAGATTTCGTAAAATTAGTACAGAAATGAGACATTCGTATGTTGTTAGAAATCACCAAAAATCAGCAAGTGATATTAAGCGATAATTAAATCGTAAACAATTTCATAGTGTTATAGGAATTCGGAAATGGTATTAATTGTTTTGTAAAAAAAAAAAAAATAAATAAAAATAAAAACTAAATCCACCTATTTTGATTAAACAAAAGAAAAGTTTCTCTTGATGATTGTTGCCAACAAAATAAGAATAACCATAAAAAAGGGTAAAACATTTTTAATTTCGAACTGACAATAGCTATTTACGAAATTCTTGAATTAACGCCGGTCTAAATTAATTCGAAGGACTATTCTTGAAATAGTTCGCATTGCAGGCCGTCTCACTGATTCGAAACGTCTTCGTAGTTTGGAAAAGCACTTGCACGACGTCGTTATTGTTTAGTTGATGCGACTCAGAAGTGCCAATAGGAGTTCCCAACTCGTGTCAGCTCATTGCCATTAACATGCTTGTATCTAATAGAAGATGCCCTCAAGTGTTATTTCGGGTTCGAGAGAAGTTCTCAACGTTTCGAGGGTGAGAGGAAATTTGATGCGGCACGTTCCTCTTGAAATTCAATGACAATGGAAAATAGCATAGACTGATGTAAAATTAAATGCTGTGTAATAAGAGAGCATAATTATGTACTTGGTGTGTTAAAATGCTAGCAACATAAACATAGACGCAAACATAAACATTTTAAAAGCAGTGCATAAAAATGCAATAATGTGCAATCAAAAATATTATTGGGAGAGTGTCAATGGACATCACCTCCCCCCCACGTTCCATGTTGTTATTAATAATACTGTTGTTATAATTGAAATTGTATTTTTTAGTACAAATAAAGTTCTCATTTATTTAAGAAAAAAAAATTTAAAAATCACCGACAATTTTTTTCTGTTTCACATAAACATTTAAACATTTTAAAAGCAGTGCATACAAATTTTAAAAATCATCGACAATTATTTTCTGTTTCAGGCGGGAGCGCAGAGAGGAGGTTACGATGAGTATAGTAAGTCATTATAAAATAGCGCACGATTAGGCGTTTTCAATCAACAATCGCATGCCTGCACATTTAAAAATATTTGTCAGCATGTTTGCTTCATTGTTACGTGACTTATCGATTTATGTAGACGGTATGTTTTAAACAAGGATGACTAGCATGTTATGGAAATGGGCGAAAATTATCTTTTAAGAATTGCGACTCGAAGAGCGATAACGGCGAATTTGTAATTCGAAAGCGTTCTTTTTAATGCGCACGGACGTAGCATGCAAAGTTAGTAAGATGGATGGGCTTATGACATGGGAGGCTCGAATTACCAACGCAAAGTGTATTCACACTTTCGAAAGTTATACTAATTAATCATAAAGATATTCGACGAATTATTATTGGAAAAACTTAGAATGATTGCGTTTTTAACGAATATTTTTGTAGTTTGAATGAATGAATGCATTTTATTTTTCTGCGAAAATTTTCTGAACAAATTAATTCATAGTTCAGGCCAATAGAATGAAAAAGGGTTCGAAAATTAAATATATTTTTGTAATTAAAATTCTCTCTCGCGGATAAAACCGTGGAATATCATTTATGAAATATTTCTTTTCCTTCTAGTCGCATTTCTTGATGTCCGTGGGTTGTGATGTGAGAAAAACCAGGTGACTCATTTTCCAATTCTTTATTAGCTGGCCACCGCTTTAATAAACATGTTTATGAAAAACCAGTGGCCAGCTAATAAAGAATTGAAGAATGAGTCGCCTGGTTTTTCTCCACCTCACAACACCTGGACATTTATGAAATAGGCAATTCCCGCTTTTCACTGGGAAAGTATTTGTTTAATCGTCAAAGTTTCTAGAGCATTTCATGAGCACTTGAAGAGATTGCCATTGAAGTGAATACTTTCATAGGATAAACGCCTTACGATTAAAATATTTCTCGAACAGTTTCCCTATATTGCGACTGTATTATTTTGAAATTAACTCGGCCTCACTAATTGACTGTTTAATTGATACGAGCGTAGTTTCACAGTTTCTAATTTCGACACTTCGAATCACTTGACGCATTGGAATAATTTATTACTTTCATTAAGTAATTTTTACTTTCTTTTAACCGAGCTTTAGCGTTGACCCTATCTATCGTTCATTGTTTAGCTGTTTTTTTACCATCACGGTAATACCCTTTCCGTTTCCAGTTGGGATGAACTCTATTCGGTGGCTATGTTAAGCGCTAATTTCCATAAAATCCTAACACAACAACCGTTTCCGCCGAGTGGGTGGAATAAAATAATACAGACCTATATAAACCTGCGTTTATAATGAATTTGTTTTTTGCTAAGTGTTCTTCCGTAAGATGTAAATTTATATGACTACATTAACCGGTTGCCGTTTATGTAAAATAATTTCACGCGGACGCTTGCGCTTGCTTGATAAGGAAATAGTTTTGAAAATGCACTGCAATTGGGTTATTTCTTACGCACGTTGCACGCTGCATGGTGAATTCAATAACCTATTTTACAGATGAATTTCAGCCAGCCAATCAGCGGATCGGATTTCAACATTTGACGCAGAGTGGTCTTCACCAAGGTAATTCGAATTCTATATATTCTCAAAACTTCTAAAAAAAATTTCCCGTTTCTTTCGATATACCGAGTATGCTGGTAATGCCTGTTTGTGGATTGACTAACTTATGAGAATGGGCTCAGAAAATGGTTGTGTTGCACCAATCATGCCATGGAGTTTTTTCTTATTCTCTCCCTCCTTTCCAAAATGCTCATGAAGTATCGTTCGGAACGTATGAATAAACTCACCTCATCACTTGCGATTTTGTGATGATTTTTTTTTTTAAATGAACTACTTCACAATTTTTTATAATCAACAATACTGGAACATTTGATAAATCCAGTGCGATTTAATTATCGCCAAAGAGGTATTTTTTCTAATTGCCTAAATTTTTGATGAGCCTAGAGATATTGCAGTAAAAGAACCGCAATCAAATTCTGAAGGAAGAAATCACCTCCGAATTTTCAAACGCGAGTGTTGCCGAAACCGAAAGAGGAACTTTAATTGCATTTCATTGTCAAAATAAGCTGCTGCTTAGCCTACGGCCGATCGTATCGACAAATTGAACCGCTATTCTCATTGTCGACGATTTCACTCGGGCGTTCGTTGTTTGACTTCAAACCGTGCTTTCAAAAGTTGCTTCCCAGTCGTAATAATTTTATTAACCTACCTCCTATGAAAACATTTTTGTTCGGTTGACGTCAGGTAAATGTATTGACCAAGAGCTCGCGATTTCGGTTTCAACATCAAAGGGATAGAAATCTAGCAGTCCGTGTCATTTACACGAGGTCGCCCGCCTGAGGCCGACTGAAGATTTTAATTAACGGAGAGGTTCTTCTTACACAACGCTCGAAATTAATCGTCTCTCGACCGATGTTTTTTTTTCTTTTAGCGAATTACGCAAAAAAAAACTTGCGCCGCTGTCGTTTTTCGCCGATTTAACGAATCGAGCGCTAGATTTTTGCAATAATTGCCAGCGTTGTACAATACGAAAAGCAGTTTAGTTTTCGTCTTTTTTCACAGAGAGGGAGAGAGAAAACTGAAAAATCGTTGTCGTCTTTCAGGGAATTCGTTTAACGTTTTAGTATCAAGCAGCTTGAAAAAATAATTCAGCAATATAACGTTGTCGGTTTATTGAAAATAAAGAGACGACCGCCATCACAGGCCAAAGGTTCTCACAAGTTTTTTTTTTATTTTCTAATTTTATTCGTGTCATTTATTTATTTAAATCCTACTAAAGGCCGGTCTAACCAGCCCAAAGAGCACTAAAGTTCTTCATTCGACATCACATCGAAAGTAACGGTTTTAGAATCAACACACTACGTGAATTAAACGAGTTCTTCAGTTTTATCACATCAGTTTTTTCACGACGAGGTTGTTATTAAACTTTTCATAAAACAAACCTTTCTAGACCAGTACTAATTATTATTTTCCAACTTTTATTTCAATATTCATCATTCGGCGGTGAATTATTCATGAGAATACAGCACAGAAGGTCAATCAGCGAAGTTTTTTCAACGACGGAGGCAAACTAATACAACCCGCTCTGTTTTCAAAGGTTTTCCGTCAAATGAGACATTTCGTTTTAACTCGGAACAATTTGGAAGGGAAGGTTTTTCGAGAAAATCCTCTCATTCTAATAGTAGTAGATGATGAAAAATTTAAATAATTCGATTAGAAATTCTTCAAACGGTGCTCAACGAATTTAACTCTTAATTACATTTTGACATACTATTAGGAATCGACATTATTGCGCGCAGAATTCAGATTGTCGTTGTCATTACAAAGAATAACGTGAAACGATACTCACTATAATTGTCCTTTAATTCGCATTGGTTAATATAGTTCGTGACGTTTACGAATACGAAAAATAACCAATCAATTTCAGTCAATTCTTCGGTTGATATCCAGGATCTCCATTTTTCTTTGATGATGTTGGGAGCATAGATCCACACTTCTTACTCCATTCGTTTTATTTCTCTGATCGTTTCGCCGACTTCTAAGGTGGCCTCTTCAGCTTCAAAAACAATACAAACTATCAGTTAACTAATTTTCCTATTCCAATTTTCCTCATCTTATTTTCTTATATAAAAAATATACGTCATTTAATTTTTTTTTTTTTTATTAGGTAGTTAACTGATAGTTTGTAGGTATTGTTTTTGAAGCTGAAGAGGCCACCTTAGAAGTCCTTAGATGCTCCCAACATCATTAAAAAAAAAAAAAAAAAAAAAAATTAAGTCAATTTTCCTCCCTAAATTACGTAGAAGTCAGCGAGTCGATTTCCTGTCTCGATTCATTTATTTAGCTCGACGAGCTTGTATTCCATGATGTCCAAAAATCAATAACTGCAGTTCTTCGACGAGAATGCCCAAAAGGGCTATTCAATCAAAAGATTTCCACCAAATCAAACCATCAATTTCCACAAGTGTACCAGTGGTTTAATTTTTCATCAAAACGTTTTCTCCAGCAGCAATAATTTTTACTTCGTTTCTGAAACGGAATTTTTCCTATAGCGAAATTTAGACCTCTTCTCTTTTTAGACTTAACGTTCTTCCAACGAGTTAGCGTTCACCTTGTTTTCTCCTGTTTAATGCGAACTACGCTCGTCTAATCGAATGAAAAAACTTGCCAGGAAACGTCAAATCAGGTTCTCTTTGAGAAGTCACTAGCTTTGTTGCGCCAAAGAAAAGCCATCTGATGTTAGTCGATTGCCGGAGTTTCCTACCGCTTCATCTTCCGTATTCGCTCCTGAGAATACGAGTTTTATCAAGTACTTCGAGGGAGAAATATTGCTTCGCTAGAATGGACACCTAATATTTTTATTTGAATAATGAAATAATAATTAGTCCGCATAAATAACAACAACAACAACAACAAAATAATAATAATAATAATAATAATAATAATAATAATAATAATGATGATGATGATGATGATGATGATGATGATGATGATGATAGTAATAATAATGATAATAAAATAATATATCCCTTTTAAAAAACCACTTTTATTATTTTATACTAAAGTGCTGTTACGCGATCTTGAATATTGATAAAATTATCAGGGACAAACTCCCATCGTCTAGGGCGCCCAACTATCTAGAAATTATTTGATTCAACAAAGTAAATTAATACCACCTATCGTCACTTGATAAAACACTAAGAACCATGAGCTCACCATTTTCCAAAATGCTTTTCGTGATCGTATGATACTTGAGCTCAGAGTAAACATAAATACTTTCCATCCATTAAGTTCTTCCTCAGCTCCGTTTACCTGTCACAGCTTGTACAGTAAGCCGCCCACGACGATCTAGAAGAATGTTAAAAAAAGATGAAACATTTTCGCTCGTTCTCAGGTGACATGATGTTCTGGAGCTTTCTGTATACGTGCTGTACGCCCTGTGCTCCCCAGCTTGTCACTCCGCTGAAAGTCAGTTTAGTGACACGACGGAAATGATAAAAAAAAAGAAAAAAAAACTGATGCCTCTAAGTAAAATGGTCTTCCGAACGACGTGCGTCGCTCAATATCGTCTCTTACAAACCGCAGCGAACGGGTCTGTTGGAAAACCACTTGAACGCGAGGTTTCCTCATATCCATCTACCTTCTGTATTGTTCCTTTGTTTATTTTGACAATGATAAACGTCCATTATATTGTATTGAGATAGAGAGAAAAGCGCCTCTCGCTTTTTTCCAATTGATCGCAAAATCGATGGGCGAAATAAATCGCTCATCCCAAGGTTCGATTCGGACGAAAAGCTAACCATTGCAATTTTATTTTATTTTTTATTTTTTTACAATAATATAATCACAATTTAAAATCTCGCTGTTTTAGTGATGTCAGTCGCATCGAAACTGATGCTCGACATCGTTTAAAACGACTCCCACGTCGCTTCTTATGACGCAGTATATTGTAAGGGACTCAGGTTGTCTGCCGTAAGCTTAATACTGCCTCATTTACTGTCGGCGTTCCGCAAGCTTATTTCCCACATCATTCTTCCTTAAGCTGTCTAAGGAAGCGTTGACAAATCGAGCAGTTTACCGAGACGTTGTCGACCATCAGCTAAATATGCTCATACGTATGACGAAACAGTTGAAACGGTTGAAAGGGATAATACCTTGCAACTCTTCACATTTTTTTTAACAGCTGCCAGGCGAGAATTTTCGCTCTTTCGGACATCAATAGGGCTTTGTAGAACCATGAGAACAACGGGCGTAGGTGTAACAAATTGTTGTATAAAAAACTCTAGTACAATAAAAAACGTATTGAAATTCTCTCGCAAGGTTGATGTTATCTTTTTCTCCTTGTTCTGAAAACAGTTCAGTATTTTTTGTTAAAAAAAAAAAAAAATAAGTAAAAGCAAACAACTAAGAAGTTATAACATTTATAGCATGGAATTGTCTCTTTCATGTTGAAATATATTCCTCGCCTGATGGCAGCTCGTATTGTTTGCACCAAGTACGTAATACAGTAGCTACGAACGACGACCAAACGGTTATAAATTTACATCGACACTATTATAGGCCGCCCAGTAGTCCAATAAAAATTTTAATGCCCTCCAACAATCTAAGGGAACTTTCAATTGAGGCTATAAAGTTTACTACCGGCAGTAACCCACGGGTTTCTCTTCGGCGAGGAAAAAAATCATCGTACAAGAACTCTGAGAGTAGTGAAGCAATCGAATTGAGCAAAAGCGATAGGTATTTGCAGTTGGTTACGATTTAATTTCGTTCAGCTGATCTATACGATTCTGATAATAATTTGAGTCATAGTTGGACCAACGGGCTGAGTGAACGGGCGGAGCTTCCAAAAATTCTCATTCACACGAGTTTTACAGACATCATTTCAAGAAACGCTAAACGGCCGACCCTTTGGGGAAAAGTTATTCAAAGTGAACACACATAGAAACGGTCATTTAATTTGGACTGGAATTCCCAATATTGAAGTTCCTTCCAATCAAATACGGCAATAAACGTTAAGTTTGCCAATTAATTTTCAAAGCCCTCGAACCTGAGCAATCTGAAAATGCCTGCAGCTGGTGGATCAAACGTTTCATTCCTTTCAAAGCAAGTGTTTTCAGCGGTAGAGCGGAGAGTTTTCAAAAATTTTAATGGAACCCATCTTGATTAAATATTAGCTCAAGCAATGAGAACCTTTCTGTAGCTTAGCTCATGATTCCATTTTGTTGATAAACTAAAACAAAATCGCTTTCCAAGATAGAGACGCAAGGATCATCTTCCTGCAATGAAGCGTTAGGCGTACATTTTCTCAGAATAATGAACCACCCAGGGATAAAAATAATATTTCTCTCACCGATTTTATTGAGCGTGTTTCTCCAAAAAGATTAATACAACGATCTTCACAAATTACCACAATTTTGCAGCCCTCTTAAAATTTTTTAACAGTTTTTTATTCAGTAAAGGCCATATTTGAACCTGGGAACATCACTATAAAATAATTATACATCTTCGAATAGAGGATTTCTACTATATATTTCCTGCAGGAAAGAGGTGACAGGAAAAGTAACAATTTTTCCGAATAAATTTATTACAATTGGTTTACCATAGCGTACCAAATGTTTACCAAACCAAACAGTTTACCAAACAGTTCATTATTTTTTTACTGTTTACCAAACAGCTCTTTATTTTTTTACTGTTTACCAAACAGCTCATTATTTTTTTAGTTTATAGAAATTTAATATCGTTTACCAAACCAAACAGTTTACCAAACAGTTCATTATTTTTTACTGTTTACCAAACAGCTCATTATTTTTATAGTTTATAGAAATTTAATATCGTCTGCAGATTTTCAAATAAATTTTTCCAACGCAAATATTTTTTTCCGCTAAGCGAAAGCCCTCGAACCTCTCTTACCATGACATTTTTCTCGACTTTCTTTCTCGTCGAAGATTATTTTCTTATTCGGCGTTACTTTTAGGTTCGAAAATAAGTGGGGATTGTAAGGCCAAGATAGGATAACGGGCAGGACGATTATAGGTTCGGAGAAAGGAAACTCAACCTGCCACACTGTGGAACAACTCGAACCTTTTGATAAGCCAAGCGTGAACTGAGCCGCGGTCCTTAGGTGGAGATAAACACCCTTAAGCGACCTGTTAGGCAGCCGAGCTCCGTCATCCCATCAGCCAAAATAACCTAGTTAGTTCTTTTCGTAGAAGAAGCGTAAAAATGGCGTTTATTTGCACGCCGAATTACATCGCAGTGGTTAGGATTTTTTTCCGAGAAAAGTACTGAATCGTCAAGAAAAGGCGTCTGTCGAAATAACAAAAGAGCTTGAAAAATGTGAAAGAAATTTAATTCACTAAAAAAGGAGAAAAGAGTGAAAGCATGGAAAGGTGGCGCTCGTCAATAGAGATTTTTTGAAGTATAATTTTTATCAAGTATTCTTTCAGTATTATTTCAATCGTTCAGCAGATATATATATGTGTTTCTTAATCATAGACGAGTTTATGAGAAAAATTATTATTACATTATTATAGATCCAAAGAACCGAATTATTGGTCAGAATGAAAATGGTCGCAGAGTTGCTTTTGTTACAATGTAAAAATTTGAGTAAATTTTTTCGCATGACAGTGAAAAGCATCAGCGTGAGAAATGATCAAAACTTTCCATTTTCCTGAATATTGAGCAACATTAGTATTAATACATATGAGAACTTGGTTTAGTTTTCAACTTGGCTCTCTATTTGTGCGATGCTCCCGTGTCAGTTTCTTGGTTGAACCTTCGGTTGATAGATGAAAAGAAGGAATTCTCCTCGAGTACAAAGGCTGCTCAAGTCGCAAAGGTTTTCATGAATCACACTTAAAATATAGGCGCTTCCCGTACGAGCAATACGGTGCAAAGTTAGCGGAGTCGTAAGTAGATTAGTCTTTGTTCTTTTGACTGAACCTCTCAACTCAATTGGTTCGAGTTTGCTCACGATTCAGTTTACTCAGACACAACCGTGACCGAGTAATGTCTATGGAGGGTATGATAAAATACACATAGTTGAGAAGGATAATGTTTTATACTTCCATGTTTTTCCTCATGTTCTCCAATCTTGCTCCCGTATTTAAACTGCCTTACCTTCTCTGTTGAATATTATTCATATTTTCTTTCCGAGCACTTTCGCCTCTCAAGGCCTCTTCAGAGGACTGATTCTGAAGGTTAAGGAATTACCATAAAGTTTTACTACAGCACATTTAAAAATTACAGAGCCGAATATTATGATTTGTAACATTAAGTGATCTCAATTTCTAGTTAATAAATTAAAACAACCTTCTAAGTTAATCGTCTCTTGATAAGATCCTGAGATAGAACTAATAATATAAAATGAGTTAGGAACTATATAGATTGATAATTTACTAAAAACAAGAGGTGGTGAGCTACATTTTTCTTCAAATCACATTGTCTGCAGTAAATCTTATTCTAGGGTCGAGTTTGATTTTTTAAAAATTAAAAAAGGTAAAAAAAATCACAAGAACGAGACGCAGGAAGTAACTACCTTGAATTTCTGACGTATCATACTAGCCTTTTTTTTACCAAACTTGAAAATAAGATGTATTGGAGCTAATGAGACTTGAAGATAAATGTCACAATTATGTGACTGTGTGGCTGTTTTATTGTTTCAACTTATTGTATTAGTAAATTATCAACATATTTATGTTTATCGTTCATAACTTAGTTTATATTAACGATTTCATTTAAACGATCCTAATCAAGAGAGGAGACGAACTAAGATGACTGTTTTAAACCATTCGGACTTGTTATTTCTAGACGTGTCGTCTGAAGTTCTTGAGAGGCGAAAGCGCGAAGAAAATATAAATTTATGTAAGAGAGAAGTTCGCAATTATTCTCTACACTTCACCTCCCGAAGAATCCGTAAAACATCGATTTATCCAAAATTGGTGGACATTTTTTTTTTTTTTTTTTTTAAGGAACAGAAAATTAATTTGTTCATCTCGGTTGTTTCCCTCGGAACGAGATGTGAAAAATTAGCTATGGAATTCCCTTGGAAACTAATTGTTCCACTGAGAGCACACCATTAGCAAGTCACTTTGCTTCCTTCGGTGAAAGAGTTATGAAGAGTTGCAAACCCTGTAGCATTGCGAATGCTCGCTAGGAAAGTTATGGTTTACCAAGCAGAGCCTGACTTCTCCCTCGGACGCTGGCGTTGTTGCATTCGATGTCAGCCTGCAACAATGAAGCCGTAGGGCTGGGAAATGAACTACTCCACTAAGTGAACCGCAAGCTGCGGATTAGGGGATTAATGCATTAGCGCTTAACACAATCGCAGTTCATTATGACGAGAAGTGATTTCGTTTGACCTTACCAGCACGCGAAAATGCGGTCCTCGGATGAATCAGACTGTTAATAACCCAATTTAACGTTTGTGTAAATCATAACAGACTATTCTCTGAATATTCTCTAAAACCGTGAAAATTCTCAGACATACGAAATTTGGGATTGTGCTTAGAGCAGTAAATTATTAATCAATACTTTATTTGTATATGGTATTTTATAATTAATTTTAGGATTTAATTCAACATGACTCACAAATTTAATTTATTGGCTTTGAAACGTTTTCCTGTTCGATAACTTTTTCGGTTTTTAAGATTTGTAACTCACAAAAATGGCTATAAATGTATAATTTCAAATATGATGCAACATTATAATAGATCTTCTTCAATTATTTTCAAGCATTTTATGTGATAATTTATTTCCTTATATTCCAAATTCATTTCAAATAGAAAATAATATAATTATACTGGCGTACTGGATTATATCATTGCTAATAGAATTTTATGATTAGTACACTTACTGCAATTGGTAGAGATAGAGAGATAGAGGTAGAGGATTGAAAAATCAAATTGTCCATCTTTTAGACGGCAGAAGTCCAAAGTTGGCATTTAGTCGACGAGATTTGTTGCCAAAGCTTTTCTCCTTGGAAGGCTAACTCGATAAGCTCAGGAGGATTGGGATTCCTTCAGAATATCAATTGACTTCCATCGCCCTCATTGACCAGTTGGGCGTATTAATCTGTTATCAATCAGCGAGTCTATTCTTCTGATCGATGCAGGCACAAATCAGCTTTAAAATGGGGAGAAATAGGAATATAATCGATTAGTTGAGTTCAAATGTTTTTACAGTAAATTCCGAGAAATTGATAGGAGGATTATACAGGGAAAGTAAGAGAATTTGATGATGAGAATTATTCAAATTGGGAACTGTTAGTTGATGTTATTAGTGTAGAAGTTTCGAAAATTTGATTCCCTAAAAGGTTGGAGAGAACATTTATTTTTCTTCTCAAAATTTGTAAAGCTCCAAAGGGCAGTGCCTATAGTTTCACAACTACCGTTCTGAGAAACTTGTAGAACTTGATTCTCAATTGCTGGATCCCATCAGCGTTCAACTAGCGTTCCTCGCTCGAATGAACGGCCATTTTGATCGATTGTTGCGCTGTTCAAGCTGACACGTCTTGTCTCTGCATTGAACATGTTTGTAACCGCAGGCCTCGTTTTCAGTAACGTATTCACAGGTCATTCCCGGAGGATTTCGACGATCAAAGAGGGCGACTGTCGGTCCTGAATTTTCATTGGCCCTGTTCTTGCTCTAGGGAGGGTATTAACCGCAACCTCGTCAACCGAAATTCATGTTAGCTCAGCTCCGCTCATTGCCTTGCAATGAAACGCATCCCACGACTGCAGCTCATCCGAAATTCGCAATCAGATTTTCCGCATTTAGTCCGAAATCGAGCGCGTTTTGATTGGGCGAAACAAAAATTATAGCAATGGGTGTGAGGGGAAAAAACGTGGCGACTCATTCTCCGATTCTTTATTGCTGAACTTTCGCCCATTCGGGCATCTTCAGAGTGACGTGGAGCCATAGGGTCCACAGCCCCTATAGAGGACATGATTCTGTAGGTTAAGAGATTACCATAAAGTTTTACTACAGCACATTTAAAAATTACAGAGCCGAATATTATGATCTGTAATATTAAGTGAGCTTAATTTCTAGTTAATAAATTAAAACAGCCTTCTAATTTCGTCACTTCTTGATAAGAATCATCCTGAAATAAACCATTAATATAAAATGAGTTAGGAACGATATAGGTTGATAATTTATTAATTTACTCATAACGCAAAAAATTCCCTGTGCCCTTCAGGGTACTTTAACCTTACTTTCTGGATATCCCTCGTAACAAGAAGCGGTAAAAATGGTGGTAAGAAGTGGTAAGGATCGGAGAAAGAGTCGCCTGGTTTTTTCACCCCATTGACATCAAGAAATGCGACGACAAGGAAAATAAAAATAATAGCGTCAATCAACTAACTTTGGAATTTCTTTCATTTGATTGAATCACGTTTCAATATTCTCCAATTAATCCTTGAATTTCGTCTTTTGGATACATTTATCACGCCTGAATTGATGCAGTTTATTACAGTATGGTCATTTGACTTTTCAGATGAATTTTAATCATGCATGATTTCACGTACAGTTTCCGTGGAAATTCGTAGAGTTTCCCTTATCGCGGCGCCAGGTCGGCCCCAACTTGGGAAATTCGGATTGCCGGAAAACGAAGAAAACTAGGCTGAAATATGACGAGGTTATTGTCCTGACCCATCCGAGACTGCGATTGTAGTCGCGTGTTCTATTCAAGGAAGGAAATGGCGAGGCGCCGTTGCCTTTAAAAACGTGGACTAGCGGTTTTCACCCGGAAAACGGACAGAAACCGTTTACTACTGCAGATGCAATGCGTTCAGTCGTATTTGTAGAGCCACTGTGGCCACGGAGATAGTAATTTATTTCAGGAAAACTTTAAATAATCGTTTGAAATTAATTAAGACGCTGACGTGATCGGAGTATAAGCGCCCATCACTTAATGTGCAAAAAATGCAAATATCTCTCGCAGTTTCTTAAATTCAACAAGATTATTTCGACGAGGGGTTATCTTATTCGAACACGAAAATTTATCGCCTGGTTGTCGAAGCTGAATAAAATCTTCCACCGAGCAATCAAGATTCAAATCGTCTGAATTATTGCCTGAGGAGAGTATATGTTCTCAAGGGAATGTTTTCGTTATACGAAATCGTAGGGAATATGTTCTTGGTCCAGAGGTGAGAAATGGCTCGAAGATAAAAGCTCCTTTTAGAATACGTTCGAGTGGGACAGGTGGCCTTTGTAAGAGTCAAGAGACAGGTCCTGGAGATGCACTGTAGAGGCTTGAAGACTCGTAAAGGGGGAATCTGACAAGAGGAAAAGGCCGGGAAAATCATCGTGTGATGGCTTCTCTGGCAGGTGGTAGTTGGAGATACTTCTAGCAGGCCAGGTCAGATTCGCTCCATCGCAAATCGCCCCTCGCTCCTCTTAAAAAACTGTCCAATAATGTCTCCGCTTTCACAGAGGCTATCCAGCCACAGCGCGAAAATTACATTTGATTTTAATTAAAGTTACATCAAAGAAAGGACAATTCTAACCTTCTTTTACTGACTGTGCTAGGTTTATCACTCATAGCAGGCGTTTTATGTATGCAAGTAGTACAATATAAGTTTTATTTTTTTCCATTATCCATACAGCTACTATGTAGAAATACCATATAAATGAAAATGAAAGGCAGAATAACTTCTAGATGAAATGTTGGGTCCAGTAGAATCGGCTATAGACGCTATAAAAAGTCAATTAGAGGAATTGACAAAAGTACTTACAAAGCCCCATCCGAATAAAATTTCTTCACCCTCAGATGATTATACTAAAATTGAAGATGAAAACGCTGCAAATGATTATGCAGTGGTTTATTATTTCTTCGCTTCAATAATGATTTTAAAAGGCTATCCATTTGTGATAGTAATTATTCCGAATATTTGTGAATGTTCCCACCGAAAAAACAGATTGGTAACTGTAAGGGAGAACTAGGATGCAACTGTTGTAATTATAATGAACTTCATTTTTCTTAATTCCCAAAATAAAAAGCTAAATTTTTCGCCCAACGGTACATCTGAAGAGAGTGTTTGACGACCGATCCAACAAGTGTAGAACGATATTTATAGCTCCAAAAACTCTCGAGTTATACCTAGAGATTGCCAAATTAGTTAAGACCTCGTGAGTTTAAACAAAAGCTGCGATAACTCGAGAACTATTGAAGCTATCGACCCGTTGATGGTCTCATTCGATCACGTCCAAAAATCTTTGGAAATTGATATCAAATACACATTTTTCTGAAAAACGTTAGAAAGCACAAATTTTTCCCCCTCAAAATCCCCCAAAAATACCTTTAAAATTGAGTTAGTGATTTGGTTAAAGAATTGAGCCATTGTCAGGCAAGATTGATTTTTGGTGAGCATTTCAAGAATTTAGCTCTAATAGTTTCGTCAGAAAATTGTTGACGGCGTTCGGCTTGAAACGTAAAACATCAAATCATTTTGAAGTGGGTTAGAAAAAAATATTTCTTGGACGATTAGAATGGTTGATTTTTGAAAAACAAATCAACACCAGAGGAAATTGCATAAATATTGCGAAACCATGGAACCTAGAAAAATCATATACGCAGATATATTTCCAAGACTGGCGACGTAAATCCGTGAATTGCCTCAAAACGTTCCATCAGGACAAGAAACCTCCCAAGAAATATCCGATGTCTTCAGATTAGTACCTAGTTGATGTCTCAGAAAGAAATGACTATTCCATCCTACTCTCCCATAGAGGGATGCTATCCAAAAAAAGAAAATGTCCAATTCAAAAATCGAAAATCGGAAGAGGGTGAACATTTCATATCTTTTTACAGCGGAAACAACATCGTAACTCTATCAGTTAAAATTTCCCGGAGGAAATTTTCCTAACGTAACTGCGCTTGGCAAATTTTAGCAATGCAATGGATTTTTTTTGTCAAGTAACTATAATCAATGCTCGGAATTTGTAAGGGCTTTATTGTAGTCGAGAGGATGAAAGCGAATATCATGCAATCGGTTCATCTCTCTTTTCTTTCCTCTTGTATCGATGCAAAAGGTAGAAATTGGCGTGAATCATGCGATTTTATAGGGCACCGCGAATTCAGCTCGTCTTGCAGTAAATCGTTCGTCCAACACAAATAAGATCAATAGCACGATAATGCTATCGCGGCACCTTTTTCCGATGGGAAAAACCGTCGAAGTTGGTAAATCAATGTTGGTTGGTGGATATGATGAGCTCGTCTTTATTTGCCTACCGCAACTTTAGTATTGAACGAGAACCATTTCGCTGACTACTCTCGTTCTCCACCTCGCCACACAATGTTCCTCGATTTATCGCCTCTAGTTGTTGACGCGGTTTTCGAAAACCTCAGCGGTAGTGGAAAAGCATAAGCAGCGTTTCCAGACGTTCGCTGAATACGAATTGAAGATATTTTTTCAGGGATTTTCAAACATTTTTTTCAGACTTTTTTTCTCAAAAACACTTCTTGCCCTGTCCTCTTATGCAACTTTTTAATATCGAACTACGCATTTTTTGGTCGGTCGCTTTCGAAACTACGCCCGTTTGAATGGAAACGAAGCGCGAAACAGTTCTGCATGTAAGAGCAGTCCTTCCGCATGGGACCTTCTTCGTCGAAATTGGGCCACCTTCACGGATCGATGGTTATCGCACGCGTCCCGAGGAACGATCAAAAGAGCAATCAACTGCGTTTTGCTCTGCTCGTGAATAGACGACCGTGAAAATTACTTCACTTCAATCGACGAGCACAGTCGGCCGACAGTTTTTTCTTTTTCTCTCAACCTTTCTGGCCTCGATGGGTAAAAAATGATCGCTACCTTCATACGAACCGCTCTTTGAGTTTTTCCATGTTCGCGCTTTTCGAATTATACTTTCTTTTATTAATGCTGAATTGAGCTATATGACGGATATGAATTAAATACAATTATTTTGCTAAAACTTTCTTGGGGTGAGGAGTAATCCTCTGAAGACAGCCTATTCACACGTTCTCGAAACTAATTTTATCTAAGGGGAGAAGGAACCCTTTTATTCGAATAATTTTGTCTCTAATTTTGACTACAAATACTCGAATATCATCAATAATGATATCGTACTGGGTTGGTGAGGGGGAGAAGAACTAGGCGACATGTTCTCCGATTTTTTATTTACTGGCCGAGTACTTTCGCCCCTTCGGGCATCCTCAATCCTGCTCCTCATCCTGCCCGAAGGGGCGAAAGTACTCGGCCAGTAAATAAAAAATCGGAGAACATGTCGCCTAGTTCTTCTCCCCCTCACCAACCCAGTACGATGAGAGATGCGACGACTCAACCAAGAAGAATAATGATATCGTAGTTAAAATATTTGGAGCCATCGTGTTTCATTGGAGGCCCACTTTCCATAGCTCGAAATAAATCACAGCTCTAAATGCCGCTGGTGTACCTTCAAATTTTGACGGCTATCTGCGAAACAACAACGGTCAGTTAGGATGCACTTCGAGGTGAAATCAATTGTCCCGACTGTCCATCATCTTGCTGCCGTGTAGAATCGGCGTTGCATCCCGTCCGGGAATAAGGTTTGTCTCCCAATGCTCACTCCATGCCTACCCGACGGTCGATTCCAATGAGCTCGGCCAAGCACTGTCCGTTCCCATTGCTTCCATTTCAATACGTTGACCTCTTCATCGCCAGGACCTGCTCAGCCCAATTAGCCGAGCGCCCGTTTCGCCTCCAGCCACGTCATAGAACATTGCCGGTATATGTCAGAGGGTGATCTATTCGACCCTCGTCCTCGAATAGTAATGACGACGAATGGATGAGCGAATAGGTGATTGGTTTCACGGGTATACGTCTCCGGAATAGGTTGATTAGGGTGGAATGACATTAGGAATCATGGTGGATATTGTGCTTGGCTATTTTTCGCTCAATAAGCCATCTACGATATTCCAGAAATCGAGCACATTTGATATATAAAGCAGAAAGTATGTATGTAATTTATCGGTAATAACTCTTGATGCATTGTCTTGAAACTTTGAGGAATCGTTAAGCAGGTCTATGGGATGGTTTCTGGATTCGAGAAAAATATAGATCTATTGAAACCTACCTGTTAATGTAGTCAACAGTATAATTATGTTGGTTCTTTTACAAATTACTAGCGTTTCAAAAAAAGCGAATATTTTGAAAACGAGAAAAGACCAGCTTGCTTTTGAATTTAAGAGATTCGAGGGTGTATTTAATAAGATTTTCATATTGAAATCATTCTCTACAGCACGTGTCACAGTGTCACTTCAGACTTTCAACAACAAATGACGTAAAACCCCCCAAAAAAATTGGAAAACTCGGCAGTTGTCGATAAAAAAACTTCAGTTAGATTTTTGCGATGATTTGTAAACAAGAAATAGTTCTAAACTCACTTAAAAACATTTTTTTTATGTCCGACGGATGTTATCCTGTGAAATTGAGTTTTGGAAAATAATTTTACAGAGCATTAGCGAAATTCCTGGGCTAAACGTTTTGGGATTAACGAGCTAAATAGGTAGATACCAATACATTTTGGAATGTATTAGATACTTTTCCGTTTTTTGACGTTCGGTTAGGACTATTTGGATGAAGAAAAAAACAGGGTATTTAATTGATCTATTTTATCGTTTATAAAGGCGATCTTTGGTCAAATATTACCGGTTTTTAACGATTATATCAAAATGATGAAGCAACGGGAAAGATCAACAGGCATTTGATTTAAAAAAATATATCATCTGTACTAATTAAAACCTGTTACCGTAAACTTGACTACAAATCGTTCTAATAACCCGATTTTGGTTCGGTTTTTCGCGTCGTCTCTGAAGTAATTCCAGTCAGACGTCTCTGACACATCGCCAGTGATAAGTCTCCAAAAAATATCCTTTATGATTTTTCAGAGACGCGACGGTTAGACGTGAGAAGTTGAAACATGCTTTGACGTCTCCAAGACTTCGGGCAGCCATCATAACATACTAAAACAGAAAAAATGCATCATTCCGATCAAATTACGAGCTCAAATGTTTTTGACAATAATTTCATTTCCATTTCAAATTTGAGAAACCTCGATTAATTACAAATGACAAGGGTAGAAATAGCGCTCGAATGCCGATTCGAACGTGAAACGTCGACACGTTTTTCAATTACGTTTCACCGATGGTGTTTGTTTTGCAAACATCAAACCTTCTGAGGAGAAAAACATGTGGCGGTCGTGACTTCATTACTGGAGCTATTTTCAACCGTAAATTCCCCGCGACATAAAACACTCAAATGTGTACGTGATGATCATTATGAATTTAGTTCATATTTCAATGGGAAAAAAACTGATTGTTTTTTTTTCTTTATTCAGCTCTTCCTAATTATTATCGAAAACAAACATTTACAAGTGACTTTCAACTGAATTTCTTAGAGATGGATTATTCCCAAAGTACCTTTCGGTACTAAAAAAAAATTCGTCAAAAATTTTCGAAATTTTGTTTAAAAAAAATAAAAATAAAAAAAAGATTGTTACTAATGAAGTCGAAGTGAAGGTCAAAAAATGTTTTAGGTTAGGATACTAACACTTCACACTGAATCTAACCTGCCACCATAGAGACCGAGTGTGATGAACAGCATCCGAAGTCTAATGACATTCCTTTCACGAAGTTTGTCATGAAGGCGGTTGAACGTGGTTGAATAGTAAAGACACTCAATAATAGTATCCAATATCCGTTGAGAATTTACGGTCTCGTCTTGACAGTCGGAGATTGGAGCCGATCGGCTCCCGTATCCAGAATGAACGATTTTCAACAAGCAGTGAAAATCGTATCTTACTGAGTTCAGCAGTAAACCGATTATCGAAAAATATAACCAACTTATGACAAGGTTGGTACTTTTTAGTGTTTCCCGTGATAAACTTTACTAGCCTGCAAATGGAGTCTACCTTTCGCGAAGAAGTTGTTCAAATTAACTGAACAATCACTTGGAGAGCTGAGGTAATGAAGCGTAGATCGAAGGATGAGAAGCTCGTGATTAGGAAGTGTTGTAAGGTAGATTCCTACGGGATTAACGCTTCGACTCCTAACGATTGGCCAGCATCTCTTGAGTTTCCTGTTGGAACAATTCTTTCTTTAACTGCTTCTCTTGAGCTATCCCCGACTAGACGTTTCCTTCTGCACGGCTACGGATCGTTTCGTTCGAATCTTCGATTCTATAAATCTCTTGAAGTAATAAACTTCCCGGAATGATTGCCGAAGATTGGAGTCAGTAAACTGTCGGACGAAAATCATCAACAATTGGAAAAAATATAAACATAATGTTCAATTTTCTCTGATTTCAGAAGGACAGAAACATCAAGTATCAATTCACCTCTTACCCATTCCCATTGAATCTCAAAACGTTTCTCATTTTATTACCACACTTATGAAGGCTTTTAGTAATAATATTACACTCCAATCGCTCGTTTTGAATGAAGGCGCAACTATAACAATGCAATTGCCATTAGTCTAAGAAAATTTGACCGACATCCCAAAATAAAAATAAACACTCTAAATAATAAAAACTAGGTGGTTACAATAAAATTGATAATTCGGTGAACCTGTGACCTTGTGAAGTCTTCTCAAGTTATTTTTCCATCGCGTCAGCACTGTTTAGAATAGAAGGGCTGCAGATGTGACAGGAAGGAGTGTTCATTTTTGATTGCCCAGCCAAGAATAATGCGATTACAGCCGCGCCATCAGCCACCAGCTTCTGGCTCAAGCCTTATATGAGCCACATACCGTTCTACTGTTAGCACCTGACCTTCAGAACCTTGAAGCACCTTTGTACGTGTCGAACAAACACTTCAGTCAACGTCTTTCCGTTCCTTATCAAAACGCTGTTCCTACGACTTGACAAACAACCTCCAGCCTCAGTAAGATATTGTAGCGTATTTCCTCTTGGGTAGGTCCCATACAAACATAAAACGCACTATACAACTTACTCTGAAGAAATGCGAAATTCTCTTCTCACCTACTATCCAATATAAAGAAAAAAACATGTGATTAATTGTGGGAATACTTTTTGAATTCTAATCTCATCACAACCTACAGCTTGTTGAAACAATACTTCTAAAAACAATCAACGCGCAATAATTACCGTTGTTTACCACTTCCTCAACATACGTTCGTCCTATGAGGTACGAAACTCCCGTCTCCTCGGGAGTAAACCGCTTATCGATCTCCCCAACAGTCTGATTAGCTGCGGAAATTGCCCAAGATGAGCTCCTTCACCTTCGTTATCAAACCGCATGAATCAAATCAGAAGACGAACGGGTTGACAAATTGTCGAATTGAATTATTTCGAGAACATGCGAAGCCAATATTAACTAAATCCATCACAATCCTTGGTAAAGAGTTGCCAAAAGTATTTTCGCGACTAGTCAATTGTTACTTCTTATTTATTTATTTTATTTTTACGTTTCTAATTATTTTATTATATATTATTTTTAGCAAATTTTCGTAAAATAGATCGTTGCGAAGAAAACGTTTATCGAATTTTGATCCGGAACACAAATACACAATCCGTTTTATGTATTAGAAAATCGGATTTAAAGAAACACATCATGTTAAAATATAAAAATAAAATGTAAAGTTCGAAAAAATAATTCGGAGGTAGGTAACAGATATTTTATCTAAAAATCCTTCTCAGCAAAAGTAATTGCGAGTTCGTTGGCTAGCCAGATTGGAAGGTGGTGTTCAAATTTGACATGTTGCCCGAAAATCGAAAAACAATCAATACCCGACGTAAAAAGGTATTTTGGGTAATGAAAAAATTTATGACGCTACTTAAATATCTTTCTACGTTCGTTATAAAACTCTTCAAAACAGTACCCTCTAAAATTAATTTTAAAAATTCGCTCGTAAAGTCATGCTACATTTATGGAAATTTTTTACTGGGTTCAATTTCAAGGACTGGTTTTTTCCCGTCAAGTTCCAACCGCACAAAAAAAACGCAGTATTTGAGAAAATTATTTTTCACCACAAATGCACTGCTACTTCGGAAAATATTTCTGACACCCTCCGCAACAATATAACGCCTATCAAATGCATTCATGAGTTTCACTATCGTAAATGTTGGCTGATGTTGAAATGAAACAGTTGTACATTGAAGAAAATGGAGGGTTTCAAAGATGGCAAATACTCAACGATCGGGGGTTGAGGTCGTTCTTGCGATTATGAGACACATTACGATAAGTAGTCAACCAAAAGCTGTCGGCTCGGCTAAAAGCTTACCTCCTCTGATGGTGATTGGTCGTTAACTGAGACTGAGTCATGGCAACGGATAAAAGCTATGGCTCTTGTAGAGATACGGCAATGTCACCATTGCCTCATCTAGAATATGAAAATTATTTTAGTTTTATTGATAGTAAATTCACCGCCCGCGAATCAACAACCGTCTACTATAGAGATCCTAGTCAATCCAAGCATCGAACGTTAAGAGGAATTAAATTGGAGAAAATTCGTTGGTGTAAATTCCAGTTCCAAGTTTTTTTTGAGCTTCGAGTTCAAGAAAAACAAATTATAAGTTATTGTAATAGTATAAAATATATTATTTACAAAAATTACTTTCGAGATAAAAATCAGATTTTTGGCTGAAAAATTCTTCTCGGATAAAGTAATTGCGAGTTCGTTGGCTAATAAGCCAGTAATAAAAAAAAACATCAATACCTGATGATGTAAAGAAGCGATTCGAAATTCATGTATTTTGGTTTATTATTCAATAATGAACCATTGTTATCGCCCAAGAAAAATATGTCCAACCCCCTCCAAAATTATTTGATGTTTCACATTTGATGTTTATGCAAAAAATTTAGCTTTTTATTTGAAACGTCTGATACAGAGAGACTAGCCAATATAAGTTTCGAAGCTTGAGTGGAATTATATCAGAAAAAATTCGTTGGCATATATTCAGTTTAACGGTTTTTTTTTAAGGGTATCTTTTGAAATATAAAATGGACTATTGGTTATTACCATGGTTACAGGGATTGCAATACATTATTGCGTCGTATTTTTGCCAGTATTATGTAAAATTATAATGGCACTAATGCCATAAATGCATACTATCATTGCTATTAGGAAAACACTGAAGATTCTGTAAGATGACACTCTCGTACTTAGTTGAAGGTTAGGAGCTCAGTTTAATGTACGTACAAGGTCCATATAAAGTTTTTTTGGCGGAAAATTATCATGAAAATAATTAAGCGATAAATTTTTTTTCAACTCACTTGCCTGGCTGTCGTATTACTCTCTGATGGATCTTAATTATGTCTCATATGGTTATTATGAGCAATTATCGGGGTAATTTTAATCAACGATGTTTCACAAGAGGAGGTGGTTAGGTATTATACATTTTTCAGCTTCGACTCGGCTTCCCATCAGCTTAATATGCAAGGTCTAAATAATCATGCTGTCCAGTAACTATTTCTAATACTTTAAGTCTCCAAGCTTGCTTTGGTTAATTTTTTTTCGAAAGTACTCATCGGATTTGATTATTTTCAAAAATAAATTCATTTTATTCAAATTATAAGACATTGAACTGGTAATTAATAAATTTTCATTGCCCCTGAATAGCGGCAATGAGCAAAGCGTGATATACGTTTAATTATTTGAACTTGGAAGTTAGTGCGGGAACACTCTGGAGAAAAGTTCGTTATAAACGGAGCGAAGAAGTTAATTCTCCGTTATTCCAATCTGAAGAACTCTCTCGCCGGTTACAAGAGCCTTCTGCTATAAATTTCAAAAAGCCCGACCGACATGGAGCTTTATTCCTTTCATGTTTCCCAAATGGAGTCTAAGTGGTTAAGCGGGCTTTTCAACTGCGCGGATGAGTACTTGCTTCAATACGCACCAACTAGGCAATTCATATAGAAACATAAATATTTCCATAGCTCGCTCGCCTTTCAGTCAGCTGTACGGATGGCTTTTAATTATAAGTAGTAATTTGCGTAGAAAAATATACGTTTCAACCGGTGACTTTACGATAAAAATCTTCAATTATCCGCAATTCGGAAAATATTCACAAAATCCAATCCCTTTGTCAATCCTTTAAAGGTACGTGAACATGAAGGCTTATTTTAAGATGATAAGCACCAAATAATCAAGGGATTAAAAAACCAAATGATCAAGGGATAAATTTAAAAAATAGCATTGAGCTTTTTTGTTCTTAATTATTTTTACAGCTTACATTTTCTTCGTAAGCTTCAGGGGCTTAATAATTGTGAGAAATATTTATTCCTTGTGAGGAACACGTGTTTTTTTCTTCTTTTTTTTACGGAACTCTCGCCATTTAATGGTTTTCAAGCGTTGTTTTCAGTCGAAATAATTTTTTCACCCCAATTTCCCGTTCAATACTATCACGTTACCGAATAATGACACTAGCGACTTCGAAATTCTATGAAAAGTCGTCGTCAAAATCCCGAATATTGGTAAGGAGAGAATTTCCACCTCATTTATCCGGTGCGCGGATTTTTCCGGATTCATCTTCTATCTCTTCGGTCGAGAATTCATGCGGAATAAATTGGGCCGACCACCCTAAGGAGCTGAGTTTCTGTCCTAAGACTTTCAACGTTCCAATTACGCAAATAATGGTGCCTGCATATTGTACCCGTCCTTGGAAAAAAGTCAGCACGAACTAGGGAAAAGCCTTTTTGCCAAAGTACGAATTTCCCTCTCGTGAGACTTGATTATTCGAAAGTTACTTACTTATTAAGAAGTTCATTATTTCTAGTTGAGAATAATGTTAATAGTCTCGTCAACGTCTTAGCTTCATGAATACACGAGGGTGATTAAAGAGAAGACTTTACAATTCTAACTTCGCCATTAAAGGGGACAAACGATTTTCATCAGATTAATTTAAATATAGGTCGAAATCGCTCGACTCGAAATTATGACGTTTCTAGAATATTGTCATGTAATTATTTCCAAATTTATATCAAGCTGGTATTTCCTAGTAAATTGGACTTGTACTTTCTCAAAATCCTAATCCCTATTTTAGGTAATTTGAAAAAAATTAAGTATCGTCGCATCGAAGTATTTCGCTTTTGAGGTCATGCGTGCTGGGACTGAGATGTAAGCATCGAAAAGGGTCATTATAAGCTACGTGACTGGCTTGGAGTTATAATTAAGGAAAAACCCGGACGTTATGAACATCTGGTCGCGGGAATGCAATAAAATGTCAAGTTCTCGACAGCGAAAACTTGAAATGAGTCGGAAGTTCTAATGGAACGCATTGTCTTTCCTAGGACTATCCCAAGGCATACTGAAGCCTGTCAACAGTTTCGCTGTTGCTGCGGTCCGTTGGAAATTTTCGTACGTCTAAACTCGTCATACAATTAGCGAATACGAACTCCACTCGCCTTGATGAATATTTTAATCCAAAATTGGCTCCTACTATTTACATTCAATTATCGCAGTGTAATAATCTACCGAGCTCAGAGATCGTTATTCGCTGAAATTCCCTTTCAACAAATCCGCACATACAAATTTAATGATTATCGTTTGTTAGCCTGAAAAACAACTCTTTATATTGCTCGTTTGACTTTATTAATATTCCACCGCTTCTATTGTACAAGAAAGGCCGAAGGAAGGCTTGAAAAATTAATGCGGTGCTCCTAATCATGTTTTACTTCATGCCAGTTTCAGCGAATTCGAATAAAACGCGATATAAATTTAATAATCCTCGTTGATCCAAGCTATCTACAATTGATGATAAATTGTAATTGTCTGGCTTTCATATTTGGAATATTGAACTTTAATTTATAAGGTATTGGATTTTATATCGTTGATTACGAGTCTGAAGTTGACTCTGAGTATATTTCGCCATTGTTTTTTTACCTGCGTATTTTAAGACGTATTCGTATATTCCCAATACGTAATTAATGTAGGCTACATTTCCTGGTATTATTTTCAACACCAGTGTTGCCGCTAACGCGTGGTTGGTTGTTGAAAAGTATTTAGGTATAAATTAAATTATTTATATAAATAATTTATAAATATTTTTATATTAATATTTATTTATTTAATATTTATATATATTCATATTAATTTTTATAATAACTAATATATATTTTTATAGATTAAATTATTTACGAAAAAAATATTTTGAGAAAAAATTTCACATCTTTCACTCAGATAAATTATCGTTATTTTTATTTATGTCCTCAGTTTCATATATGCCAACTAGAAAATAATTATTTTTTATTTGGCCGCGAAATTGAGTTTGATCGGTTGAGGAAAAAAATCACTCGTGGCGTCAAATATTTAAATCAGAACTGAATTTTACCGAGAAAAATGAAAAATGTTTCAAATTTACACTTGACACGGAATGCTCATTTTTCGAATAGCTCACTCGTGTCGAAGTAAGCTTTGTTTTATGGCTGTATTATTGATATTTTCTTATTGCGTGCATTGACGGATTTCTGGTGTGTCTTTAGGACCTGACGAAGTTCCCGATTGGGCGCTCAACAGTCTGAAGAAAATCTCCGTTTCGACGCGACGTGTCGACCGCCTAGGTGGCAACCATTTGATTCGGAGAAGCTCGGACGACTTCGGACCGTCATTTTGGAAAAGGAGGGTCGACACGTTGGGAGGCAACAGGTTGCTGAAGCGCGAGGATTTTGAAAATGACAACGAATTGGACAAACGGCTCGACTCGTTGGGAGGAAATCATTTGATTAAAAAAACCGTCGACCGTCTAGGCGGTAATTATCTGGTCAGGAGAGCAATCGATCGTCTAGGTGGCGGATATCTTCTGAAGAGATCCACAAGACCGAAAGAATCATCGTCCGGTTTTATCGACCGGTTAGGAGGAGGATATTTGCTGAAGAGAAGCCCCTCAAAAGCGGATGGTGTTTTCGAATATCCGAACAAAGAGGCGAATTACGAGGCGACGTACAGTTTTTTCGCAGACGATCCAAAGGATTCGAACCAGAGCGATTTTTTAAAGCAAACTCTCGACCCATTGGGAGGTAGTCATCTGTTGAGGAACTCGCCGTCATCAGAGAGAGATTCGCTCGATAGTTCTCAGGGATACGATAAAACCTACGGTTAACGGAAGTGTCACCAATATATCCGACAAGACTGACGACTCGATTTGTCCTGTAAATTTTGTTCATCTGTTGAAAATAAAATTCTAATATCAATTGCGGCAATAAATATCACTGTGCTTAAGTTGGACCCTTATACACGATTTTTGGAGCCAGTGACAACCTGAGCAAAAGTTGTTGATCAGAATGTGGTGAGAGTTTTACTGATTTTTTCACCAGAGCATTCCAACTAGAAAGTTGCCGATCAATTAAGTAATATGAATTGTGTTCCAGAAATGTTATCAGGTTAAAAATTCCACAAAATCACTTTTTGAAAAAATTTACTAATTATAAAGGTTAAAGTTTAAGAAAGAAAACTCCTGAATTATTATTATGATTATTATTATTATGATTATTACTATTACTGTACAGATACTGAACTTATTTTTAGAACAATCATTATTATGCAATTTTGATAATTTCGACGTTTGCGAAGATCGCGGACTCGATTTTTCTCCGACGTAATATTATCATAATTGAATAGGAAGTTTGTAAATTTCTGCTATCTTCCCGAAGAATTGAATTTCCATTCAGGCGCCGTCGGGCGGTAGATTATAAATGATAACACCTTTTTTCGCACGTCGAAAGCAACAGAAGATGATCTCTTGAGCAACGGCTTACGAGCTACTCCAATTAGCGAGCGGATTAGTTGTTATGCGACGTCATTATAATATTCACCGCTCTCTCGCTATTCTGAAGAAACAGTGGAATTATTTCTCCTCATCGCTAATTTCGGGCGAAGCGCGAGGAAACGGGTGAATTTTTCGTTCCAGAGTGTTACCTAGAATTTTATTATGTTCGAGTTTCGAGCTGCGAAAAGTTACGACCGTTAGAGTCGGAGTTTGATCTTGATATGAAGTCCTTACAATGTTACGAGCATTCGTCGAGTTGGACGTTGTGCGATGCTCGTTGAGTTGGCGGATCGTTAGTGGCGGAAAGAGAGACAGCGTCGCAGCATTATTTGACAGGAAAGCCCGATGAGTTCACTGGGAGGCGGTCTTTTGAAATATGCTTTTCAACCGACAAGTTCAAACCGGTTCATGTATAGGTGACAGTGTGATGAGCACCTGACGATGCGAGCGCAGAGACTATAGCGAATATATGCAGTATGAAGTTCATAGAGTCTGAACCTACCATCGGGCGCTAAATTTGCGTACGATTTGCATTAACAGGACAGGAAGGGGATTGCTCGATCCGAGTCTGACCCGAAGAGTGTCTGATCAAAGGTTTAATGTCACAAAAAATACCGACGCTGCTATTGCAGAAAAGGACAATGTATGGGATGAAAAGAGTAGCCTTGCTTAGATGACAAAATCTTTCATGGCAATGGCAATGAAATGACATTCGCAAAGATGAAATTCTATTATTTGAGACAGGTGTGAGAGAGTGAGGATTTATTTAATTTAAATAATTTTAAATTTTTTAAAGATGAAATTCTATTATTTGCAAAGATTCTATTATTGCAAAGATGCAATTCTATTATTTGAGACAGGTGTGAGAGAGTGAGGATTTATTTAATTTAAAATATAATTTAAATTTTTTATTTATAAATATAAATATTTTATGCGACTCCGTATTTTTAAAGAATCTCGTTTTCTATTCTAATCAGTATAGTACCTAGTTATTATTCATTATTTAGCGATAGTAGCGAATCTCATCGTCTGATCAAATTAACCCTTTTGATGATCGAATCCGTTTACAAAAAGGAGTTCCTGATTAAAAGGGAGTATTTATCATACATTTTTTCCAAAAAAATACGGTATAATTGGAACTGTGAAATTTTCCGTAATTTAAAACGTATTTTCAGCTCTCTTTTTAAAAATATTGCCCGAATATTAGAAAATGAATATAAGCATTACTATGGTAAAAGGGAATTTCAACAACTAGTGGTAAGAGTTTGTGATACGAAAAATTGAAAGCAATACTCGAACGTATTTTTTAAACATAAAACAGAATTATTACAGTAATAAATTGACTCCTTTCCCCCATAATTGTAATTCTAACTCTCTGATTTTGGGCTCAAATATAGCTCCTATTACGAGCTTAAGATATTTGTTTGGAGTATTAAAAAAAATCGCCCACATTTGAAATGGAAATAGTCGAGAAAAAAAATTCAGTCTAGTCTAACGGTTGTTTGAATTATTGTGACGTTCGCTTCAGAGAAATATGATTTTGAACTCGTCGACCTTCTGAAATATTCAACTAGATATATTACGCTGTTGGCTTTCATCCAGGGGACATAGTCCAATTTGTTCTCAATAAGATTTATTTTAGTGACGCGACAATCTTCAGCGTCAAACGAAAAACCATCGCTCAAGGAAAGTACGACTAATAAGACTTACTTGCATTATATCGATTTCGTTTAAGATCAATAAGAGCGTTAGCTTCTCCAAAATATAGAACTTTTCCCCGCGAGGAAAACCATAAATACTGAAGTATATCTTCAGCTATTAAATACCGATATTTTTCTTTATTACACTTGCAATTCTGAGTTGCAGCTTCCCCTGGAATCCCACGTACGACGGCGGATCGCAAACGGTGAGCGCATGTGCACGATTCACACGCTTTCAGTATACCTATTCATCAAAAACCACACCTGAAATAGGTATACATATTACTGTAGGCCAACAGCTTTGAATGGTATTAACACAAGGACCACAACAAGACATGGTTCCACGCATGGTAAACGTTGATAATGCACGCCGATAGAAAAACAACCAATTAGACAAATCGAGAAAAATAACATGTTCTAACCAATTATTGGTCAAATTTATTGGTACATTTTTCATAACCGTATAGCTCTTCACATTGAGGATCATCGATGGTTCGAAAGTGAGACAAAAGATGGGACGGTTTTTTTTCTCTCCCGCTGATAAATTTAACATAAGTGAACAGAAATTATCAAAACCAGTTAATTGAGAACACAAGCAAATTTTCTGGTTGGATGGATTTTTATTATAAAAGACACAGAAGTTGAACAAAATATCACATCGTACTTGTAGTAATTTTCTTTATAAACAAATAACTCTTTTTTTCAACTTTTCGATTTGAATAAATTTTATTTTTGATCCCACATTAATCTTCTTACCACTTCAATCAATCTAACTCATCTTGAAAACAACGTCTTACTTAGCCCTTATTTCAAAAATTTTCATCTCTATCAATGAAAAATCCTCTATAAAATTATTTCGATTAAATTTTGTCTTCATTCTATTTTATTCTTGTGATTCATTCTTCATTCAACGTCTTATAAAGCACTTCTAATTTATGCGACTAAATGGTTTGACAGGTTTGGCCAAGTATTACGACAGACTAGCTCGCCAAGGGAACTCAAGACAATACGTGAGAAACCTGGATCCTCTCGCGGGTGATTCCTTTGGCACCAGCAAACGATTTGATTCCCTCAGGTAAGTTTTATTACAGTTTAAAAGAAGAACTAACTCGAAACGAGACCAACAATACTGAGAGACTGAAAACAATGATAATTTATCGTTAAATATTCTTCTCCAGGTGGTCGTATTCCTTCTTTCTGCAGGTTGAGGGGGAGAGTAACGAGACGACCTCTTCTCCATTTTTTCCTTTTAATACGCCGAGTACTTTCGCCCGTTCGGGCTTCTTCAGGGCATTATAGGACCAATGCCCTGATGGTCATTATAGGGCCATTATAGGGCCATTGGTCCTATAATGCCCTGAAGAAGCCCGAACGGGCGAAAGTACTCGGCGTAATAAAAAGAAAAAATGGAGAAGAGGTCGTCTCGTTACTCTCCCCCTCAACCTGCAGAAAGTATCGTTAAATATAATTCAAATTAATTTCAAGGTAGGTTTCAATTTAAAGGTATTAAAAATAAATAATTGAGGAGACGATTCTTCAACTCGTTCGCAAGATGATCAATCCGGAAATTAAACTTTTACATATTTCATCAGAAAATTGATCAACGTTCAAAAAATTAATATCTGTCTTCGAGAATTATTTTCGAGGAGATATTTCTATCCCATCGGGAATGCGACGTGTTTATTTGTCTACACAATCGCGTTCTCCTCGATCTTCGACATCTCTCTAAAAAAAACCACATGCTTTCAAAAGACGCTTCTTGTCTGGGAAAAAATATTTCCTTCTAATCTTTTGAAAGCTACGAAGACAAAGCATAGTGGTTACGAGAGGGACGGAACCTGTGCGGATTTCGACGAAAGAATCCTCGGACGAGGAGAAAAAGGAAAAATACGCCGGGAGAAGCAGGAGTCTGCAAAAATTAAAATAAAAACGTGCTCCCGTATTTGGAATTAACTTTTTCCCGACCCTTTCGTTGTTTTACAGACTTCTTGGTCAGTGTGTTAGCTGGATTTGCGTAATCTCTTTCATACCTTTTTTGGGATGGCTCGGAAGTCGTAATTTTATTAGCGAGACAGGAAATGAGGTTAATTTTTCTTCTAAATTTTCATTCTATTTCTGAACGTGAAAAGTAAGATACGGCTTCGCATGAGCGGGGTGCAGTTTTAAATATTCCTCCAAGTGGTTAGATGAGATTTCTAATTATTACGACCGTTTCCTCCACGAAGCCCATTCTAAATTATTTTTACAACCCGAGTGAACAGAACATATATGTAAATATATAGTAATTCTGCTTAACTGATTCAGTGTGCAATAAACACAGGTTTTGAGTGCGTGCATTAAAAAGGCATTTTACATCATTTTTACTGTGTTGAGCTCAAATATAACATAACTCACGTTTTTTTACTTGTTGAACTCTGAAGAGACTTCAGAGGGCGTAAGTACTGGGCAGAAAATTTCAAATTGAAGAACACTAGTTTGTCGCCTTCTCAACTTCATATGATGGATAAAGATGTCACATTAGAGAAAGAAGCATAATAATCGACAATAATTATTTTTCCCGGTTAGAACGGGAATTTGCATTGATTTTGGTTTATTATTTAATAATAGGCTAGTGTAATCGCCCAAGAAAAAAAATGCTCAACCCCTTTCAAAATTTAATGTTTTTCGCTCCAAGGATTCGTATTCCCAATGTTTTTTAAACATAGTTTGATATCAATTTTTATAGATTTATTGAAGCAGAAATGAATGAGACCATAGTGGAGTCGATAGCTCTCGAGCTTCTAGAGATTTGAAAAAAAATGCCTTGATGATATTTTTTTTTTTCTCTTCTCCAGGTGGTCGTATTCCTTCTTTCTGCAGGTTGAGGGGGAGAGTAACGAGACGACCTCTTCTCCATTTTTTCTTTTTATTACGCCGAGTACTTTCGCCCGTTCGGGCTTCTTCAGGGCATTATAGGACCAATGGCCATAGGTACCATTGGTCCTATAATGCCCTGAAGAAGCCCGAACGGGCGAAAGTACTCGGCGTAATAAAAAGAAAAAATGGAGAAGAGGTCGTCTCGTTACTCTCCCCCTCAACCTGCAGAAAGCTTGATGGTATAGGTTGTGATTTTATGGAGCTATAATAATTATTCTATTGTTAATGGAATGCTCATAAAATACTCTCTTAAACTATTCATTCGTCATCGCGTATGGAACTATAAATCACTATACGATCACTTTATTGCGATTATGATCATCAATCAGTATTATACATCCCAAAAAACACTGCTCCCAAGTGAAATCGAAAATCTAAAAAATCGTTGAAAGAGGAATTGTCAAGAGAAAGAAGCGCGATCGAAAAGTAGCGGGGAACGAATAAGTATTGCATACTTTACCGTTGGAAAACTTTAAACGTTGGAAAATACGAATTTTCTCCCCCTCAAACCCACCAAAAATACCCGTAAAATTGAGGTAGCAATTTAGCTTTCATAGTTTCGTCAGAAAAGTATTGACTGCGGAAGGACAGATTTTTTTTATTGGATATTCGGGTTCTGCATGCCTTGAAACGTACATCAAATTTTGAGAAGAGAAAAAAAAATTCTTGGGCGATTACAATAGTTTATTATTGAATAATAAATGAAAACAAAAAAGTTTGATGCGAATTTCCCATTAACCGAGGGTAAGTCAATCATTACCTTAAGTAACACCTTCATTTCGCCCCTTCAATCTTACAACTAGATGTCATAGAAAGTCCGTTCCGACCCTTCCAAGGGTTCGTGTTCATCTGGGAATAGCAAACTAGGAGTAATTCGTACGAGTGAGACGGCATCTGAAGAGTACGAAGTAAGAAAGGAGATGTTAGAGCGACGGGAAGATGCTCAATTCTATCGTATCAGTGTGAAGCAAACAGACGCGAGTTGGACCCACATCACGTCTTCAACATAGTCGGACGCCTCGCATTGGCTACGTGTGGAAGAAGGAAAGCTGCGCCTCGAGGGGAATCCGTAGTCTACATCGCAGACCATTTCAGCCCTTGAACACGGACTGCAAATAAAGGCCGTATCTCCAGTTCTGTATGCAATTTCTTATACACTATTTGCGAGGAGATTTTTAAATCGACTGTATCGTCTGGTAGTAGTTTGTAAAAGTAGGACATCAGTAGGAACACATGGTGGTGAGATCTACGAGCGAAAATCCGATTATAGGTGACAAATAAGGTGGAAAAGAGGTGGAAATCGGAGTCGAAGATGTCTTGTCAAACGTACAAAAAGTCTGACAACATGATTTCTATAAATTCGTTAGTAAATTAGGGTTTTCAGTATTTTTAATTTTACAACATTGACTTATTGAAATTCATTACAATAGCAAACTATTATTTGAATTTTTTTACGATTGAATTTTATTTTTTCGTTATTTTTCTGAATGTGCGTGTTGAGGATATTTATGAGCCAAACCTGTTGTCACTAATCTACAGCGCTTTCAAAATTTGACAACATAATTATTTCAAGTACTTTTGGACCCCGATAATATTACTCTTTGACACGACTACAACATGCTCACTTGAAATTTAATTTTCCTCTACTGCCGCCCGCCTGTTATTCTTAGCTTAATGGCCGAAAGGTTTATCGCATTAGGCTACGAGCATGTAATCAACGTCGACGGACCGAGAGGTGCTTCATTATGCTCTAGTTAATCAAAATCCCCGGTGTCGTTGATGGTAGTTGCATCCCCGTTCGCGAACGCGTCGGTCTCATGATGATAAGACGAGTATACAGAGTGTTAACTATTTTGATCGCTAATGTTACCGGTTTATGAACGATATTCGTGCGAGGGGTGTATCGTACTGTAGAGTTTACTATACTAATATTAATGAGGTGAAATTTATTCCTAGATCAATTCAAATTATTGATATATTTTTCGATGTGATATAATGTGATATGATATGATGAGATGATGTGATATAAAGTGATATGAAGTGATATAATTGTCGATATATTGGTTTATTATTCAATAATAAACCATTGTAATCACCCAAGAAAAAAAATTTTCTAACCCCCCTCAAAATTTGATGTTTTACGTTTCAAGGCATGTAGAATCCGAATATCCAATAAAAAAAATTCTGTCTGTCCGCCGTACGCCGTTAGCAGTTTTCCGGCCAAACTATAATAGCTAAATTCTTGAAATTTTCACCAAAAATCAATCTCGGTCCTACGACGGCCCAATTATTGAACCATCTTGCTAGCTCAATTTTAAGGGTATTTTTGGGGGGTTTTGAGGGGGAGAAAATTCATATTTTCCACGGTTTTTCAGAAAAATGTGTATTTGGTATCAAATTGTATAGATTTTTGGACGCTGAATCGAATGAAACCATCGCGGGGTCGATAGCTTTATTGGTTCTCGAGTTATCACAGCTTTTGTGAAGAATTTGGGAGATTTTCAGAAATTTGATATATTTTATATATTGTAGTGAAGATGGAGTTCTATGAAAAATGTTGCATGGAGTCGTTCAAATTTACGTTGATAGTTACAAAAAATATATTCAGTCTTCTTCTAGCGTTCAAACGAATTGCCTTTATTTTCAACAAAGTCAGAATCCTAACAATATCATGAGGGTATAACTCGAGATTTCTCCGTGCTATAAAAATCGTTCTATACTCATTGGAAAGGTCGTCAAACACTCTCTCCAGCTGTATCGCTAGGCAATAAGTTGAGCTTTTAATTAGGAAATTAAGAAAAATAAAAATGATTAAAATTACAATAGTTGCAACGGAGTTTTCCCCTATAGTTACGATCTGTTTGTTGGTGGGAACGTTCACAAATGTTCGGAATAATTAAAATCACAAATGGATAGTCTTCTTAAATCATTATTGAAGCGAAGGAATAATAAACCACTGTACAATCATTTGCAGTGATTTTTATTAATTAACTTGTCATATCAAATATGCATCATTGCTTTGTATTTATTTTACTAAGATATTTCCTTGGCAAAATACGCTAAATTCGATTGAGGGCCTTGATTCGGTGGTATTTATTCATTCAAACGAGCAATCCCTCGGGCCTTATTGAAACTTTGTATAGCTGCCACAGACTTCAATCCGTCAGTATCAGTGACAGCAGGCCGGGTTGAGGTTTTTCTATTACGCACACCCGCTTTCATAAGAAATCGAACGTTACTTCAGGCGCAACCAAGATCAAACTGGTTTCCAAGAAAGGACCCGGTTCTAAGAATCTTCTCCATTCAGAGTTTTGTGAGAAACTTTAATCAGCAGTATTCCACGCTGAACAATACGGCTTTACAAGAAAGCGGCAGAGCCGGAAATGAAATATTGAAGAAAAAAAACTGCTACTGAAAAAACCGAGAGGGGTCAATCGGCGAAAAATGCTGCTACGAGGATGCGTGTCCCGGAAATTGCGACGAGGCGATTTTTCCATTACCTGTACTTATTCGTTTTTTCAAAATATTTCCCTTTTTTTCTCCTTTCCCTGCAAAAAAAAACCTTCCACTCTCTGAATCAACATTTATTTCACTTACGGATATTTTTACGAAGATTTCTCGATTGTTTCTCTATCACGATAAAACCGTCGACGCTTAATGCCGTACACTGCTCGCTGAAAAATGTCTTCTCGTCTCCGGACCGATTCAGCGTTTTCTCTCAAAGGTTTGTTCGCTAAAACTAACGGCCTTCGAACCTCGCTAGCTGAGCAGACGTTTCTTAGCACCTCGCGTAGTATTTATTATCGAACGTCACGGGCTCGACATCACAAAAAGAAAAGGGGAGGAAATTTCCAGGGCTCGGCAAAATGTCGGTTTCTCAGTGGAATTCATCATCGGTTTTATCCGCTTTATTAAGTTCGTTCGGCGAGGCCTTTATAGCCGACGCTAAACCTTCAGAACTGCAGACTGAACAACTCGCTGACTCCGAGCCACTATTTGTGATAAGTTTTCGCCTCGCTGAGCCTCATAAGGATCCGCGGACTTCGCTTGACACGCCTTTGATCGCGTTGCGCAAAAGCGTCGACATTCGTCGTTATTCCGTGACACAATTTTTACCCTGGAGTTGTTATTTTCCAAAAATACCACATCCTTGAGGTATCGAATCGATATTTTTGATGTTACGATTTCCAATTGAAAACGCAATAGATTCAAATTGATCGAATGTCAATAAATTTTAAAAAAATTGAATCAATAAAATGAGATAATTTCTTCGAGCAATTTTTCACTCTTTGAAGTGCGCCAAAAAAATACGTTGCGATTTAAATGAAGATGAATAATCTAGGGAAACTTTTCCCTCAATTTAAAATCTATTTTCAGCCTTTCTCGCCAATGAGAGAGTTCCTTTATCGCCTACGCGCTTGTTCGAAATGTTCTTTTCCGAGCGGTATAAAAGTACGAAGATATTTTTACATTGTTTTTCATCTGAGGCGAAAGCTTTTCCCACTGTGCGAGATTGGCTCGAACAAGAAAGCGGATCCACGATTTGATTGTTCACAAGGCTTTTTACCGATGAACATCGCGATCTGTTGCTCTTTGCGGTTATCCAAGTCCGATGCAAATTGGAGAACTGAGCAGGAATGGAAAAATTGAATCAGAAAGCCCTAAGGTGTACTCTACGATGTTCCCAAGACCTTTTCGAAACGAGCGGAGCAGATACCGAAATATTGAGAGTACAGTGGGAGATTTTACTGCACCAATGCCAATCCATTAGTATCTTTGATTGAAATTATTGCGGAGTATTCAGATCAAATTAAAGGTGTCTGTTAATTTACTGAATGCGAAGGAAGTATGGCACCACTTAGCACTCAACCTGCTTTTTTTATAAAATATATTTTATCTACTTTTATTTATCTATTGGTTTGTTATTCAATAATAAATTATTGTAATCGCTCAAAAAAAAAAAAAAATTCGACCCCTCCTCAAAATTTGATGTTTTAAGCTACCTACTTAAAATGTTCAAAAAAAATTAATTTTGTCCTGACAATGACTGTTCTTCAGCCAAATCGCGACCTCAATTTTGTATTTTGTGGGTTTTGAGAAAAAGATCCGTATTTTCCTAGGATTTTTGGACAAAGGTGAGTTTGCTATCAATTTCTATAGATGTTTGGACGCTGGTTATCGAATGAGACCATAACGAAGTAAATAGATTTGTTCTCGAGTTGTTCGCAGCTTTCTATACTCGTTCGAATGCTCGTCGAGTACATAGAAAGCTCGGCTGTATAATTGGGAGAATAATTTAACCTTTGAAAGAAAATGAGAAATAATTAAAATTACGATAGTTGCTGAAGAATTCAGCGTTTAATTACAAGGTCGAAACGTTCACAAATGTTTAGGATCACAAGTGGATGGTTTTCACAAATCACAATTGTACAATAATTTGCAGTGTTTCATTTTATTTTTTCTATATTTTTTAGAAATTAAAATATTTCTCGGTTGAAAAATCACATTGGAGCTACCTAAGATATTGAAAAAAATTTCCTCCGAATTTAACATTAATGGAAATGTATAATGAAACTTACAGTCGACCGAATATTTGTCTGTTTCAGTAATGGAGCTTTCGGCGCCGAAAAGAGGAATATGGACGAAATAGACAGAGCTGGTTTTAGAAGTTTCAACAAAAAGAATTTCGACGAAATCGATCGCGCAGGGTTCACCAGTTTCGTGAAACGGCCGATGGACGAAATTGACCGCGCAGGATTCAACAGGTTGGTAAAAGATTAGTCAGCGTTACGATGAAAATACGTTTTCACTGATGAACACCTTCCCTCAGCGTAGAGATATTTCTTCATAACGAACCGCTATTTAAATAGATGAGAATGAATGGACTGTTAAGCCCGCAGGGAGAATAAGGCTAGATACATTTATATTACTTTATATATGATGTATACATTTGGTTAAGCTGCTCCATTTTGCTTTCCCTTGCGATTATTTCATCTCGGGAGACTAACATTACCCCGTTCTCCAGCGGATTTCGAACGACGCACATCAAAAATGTTATAGACGTTGCATTTTGAGATTCAGACGATGAAAAAGAGATATAAGAGAATAATGTGCCTCCCGTAAATCGCATCTCACGTGAATAGTAAAATAATATAAAATACCAAGCCATCTTTTCTATATATAGGTATATATTTTTTAATTTGTTTGATTAACAATTTTATTTAAATAAGTAATATTTATTTAATTTATTTGATAATTCAATTAAATTAATATAAAAATTGAAATAAATTATAAAATATTATTAATAAGAATATAAAAACTTATTATTTTAATCAATTAAAAATTGATTGAATTTTAATTAAAAAGTACGAAACATGAAATGTAAATTTCATTGATTTAAAAAATAATACAATTTATTTAGTACGCGTTTTTAATGAATAATAAATATTCAAAATTAGAAAATAAGAAGAAACTTATACATAATTATAGTTGTAGATAGTTAGATAGTTGTCATTAATCACGTCACTCCAGCCAAATAAGGGGGGTTGATTCTACATAGCCAACAATATATCAAATCAACGTTAATAAATGTATGGAATTTTTAAAAAATTTCACATCTGCATTTTTTATTAACAGATTTCAAAAACGACCGATGGACGAGATCGACCGCGCCGGTTTCACGCGCTTCGTCAAACGGCCCATGGATGAAATCGACCGCGCCGGGTTCGATCATTTTGTCAAAAGGGAAGCCGCTCCCGATCTACCCAACGTCGGACCTGAGGATCACCCTTCCGCTGGAGTACAGCATTAGACATCTGAAATACCTTCCTGCCCGTTCATGTAGCCACCTCGTCTTGGATTCCAGGGAAGAATAATTTGACACGATTGTTTTCAACTGAACCCAGTCTATAAACGATTTGTAATATTTTCCAACTGGTATAGTTATCAGAGCACATGTTTTTTTTCCATTTCACGTAGAAAAGTTACATAATCGATCTTCTGTTATTGTCGTCGAATCAAGACGCGATCAGGCCGAATTTTGAACCCGTCGAATTCGAACGTGAAATCGGCCATAGTAAAATGTAATATCAATGTTTGAAAACCAAGGCGCAGTAAATCGAGTTTATGTTTGGATAAAATAATAAAAAATCAAGAGATATTCAAAATCTATTCTACTTCCTCTTAATACCATCACTAGCATTTTTCCGAGTAGAAACCTTTTTTTCGATGTGAAGCGCTCGGATTCCTCCGCGCACGTAGTTGATAGGTTGTGGATTACTCCGATTATTAAACATTCAATGCAAATGGATTATTTATATTGTATTTTTAGGCATACCTGTGTTTTTCTAGAACTAAATAACAATTATTAGAAATTATCGAATGTTCGTTGATTTAGCCAATTTTATGGTTGAATGGAATTTTTTGGAAAAATTATATATAATATAATAAATGTTGATATTTTTCGTCTATCCGTGTGGCAGCATCAATTGATTTGTGATTTACACCGGCTACCTATAAAACTTCAAGTTAACACCATAGAGTAATTTGCATCATAAGGCAATTAATACTATTGGAGTATGGATCTACGGAGTAAAGTAAACAATTAGCCGAGCGAGGATTAAATAAAACTTGCTGAAATAGATATAATGGATTTCGAATTTAGGAGGATGATCGAGGATTTATAGAACGTGGATTTTTATTAGAGGACGAATTAGAATAACCAAATGAGTACTTCACAAACTTTTTTTCTTGCAATGTTAATTTTTATAGACGAGGGTTTCATGCGAATCAAATAAGGCGATTTATGCATCAAAGATTTTATTAATTTAATCATTTTTCATCCAAACTCGCGTTCGGTTTATGAAGTTTTACCGATCGAAATTTCTATGGAATGATCATTTACTGGGATAAATATTATTTTTGACGAATGATTGCATGAAATTAACTGTGTACATCGTAGTTGATACGATGGTTGGAAAAACGTAGGTACACTTCAAAATTAGCTGCTAAAAAAAAAGAATCGCCATAATTTCAAGAGTTTCCAACACAATATTTTTAGATCGATAGATAGAGGCAACTATCGTAATTTTTTATTGATCGTATTTTTTAAAATTACTTTTTTTATTTACTTTTATTTTTACTTTTATTTTTTTACTATTTTTATTTACCATTATAATTATTTTATTAACCTGTTACCTACTAAATTTATAGTAAAAGTAACTGCGTAATGATGCAGCTACAGAGAATGTTCGACGAGCTTTCCAACGAGTATTATTATTATTTTATAGCTTCACAAAAATGATCAAATTATACCATCTTGACAAATTTCTCAAAATCTTGACAATTCCACATGACGTGTGATAGCTCGAGACACATCAAAGGACTTCGTTATGATTTCATTCGATTCCACGTCAAAATATTTCTATCAACACTAATCTCCAAATTTGGTTTGGATAAAGAATCGAGTTTTTGTCAGAACAAGAATGATTTTTGTAATATTTCAAGAATTTAGCTAATATAGTTTTGGCAGGGAAGTGTGCAATTATAATGGTTTATGATGAAATAATAAAAAAAAATATATAAAATTTAAAAATATGATATACATACATATATATAAATAATGTAATATATATAATGTAAATAATCAGAATTCATGCCCCTCCGATAAAACAACATTTTTCTAGCGAAGTACTGTTTGCATAAACATGAGTAGACTACTCAGTGGAAATATTTTCCCCTACACCTTCTCTGCATTTTCTTTAAGATCATAAAGTGTAGTCGGATTTTTGACGATGAACGATTATTTACGGAATAAGAATGGGAGAAACTTATTTTCCGACCATTTGTGTTGTGGTGTTCAAAGTGGATTCCTATTAAAAGGTAAGAGGGTTGACATAGATGATAGACACGGTTTCGTCTCTCAATTTATCGTTTCATTAAGTGCTCTTCAGAACGTTTCGCTTGGAAATGAGCGGTGTTGTCTTCAAGATGAAAACATTCAAACGATCATTCGAATTGAGGAGGATATTTACCAAAAAACGAGCAACGACTCGAGCGGCGTTGAGAACGTCGTCGACAAAACCGAAAAATATCATCCGATGGTTTCGCCTGTACGCGCCTCTTGGATGTTTTCCGTTCACGTGGAAAGACGGAAGATTCCAGCTATCGGTAAAAGGCGGCCTCGCCATAATTTTCCTGGCCACTTGCATGCAATTTTTCGACGAAATGTGGACTAAATTGACAATAGGAAATATCGTTCTGTTGCAAAATAGCGTCAATATGTACATGGCGATTTTGGCGGTCACCAATTTGACGATTTTCGCGCTCAAAAGAAAAGACTTGTCATCGTGCTTGTTATCAATCCTGAAGACCCAAGAACGCCTTAAAGTTCAACCGGTTGAAAGCACTCGCGTTCAGCAACTATATTGCGTATTTTCGGTCCTCACTTTGGCCGGTGGAATCGCGCGGATGGCGTTTTATAGTGATGGCACATTGCAACAAAAATTGTATTCCATCTGCTACTGTTTTGTTTTCTTCCAGCAGACGGGAATTCCGATTGTCTACGCGATATTGGTACGCGTTGTCGGCGAAGGTTTGCAAACGATGGAAAAGGCGATTCGAAAATCGGACGAAACGCGCCGCCCGTTTTTGGTACAGAAATTCGTAGCCGTGTATGATAAAATCCTCGACGATAGCGAAACTCTTAACAGTTGTTTCGACATGCAAATTTTCCTCATCTTGACGTTCAACGTTGTCATTGGTACCGTGGATTTGTATTTTTGGTTCGTCGGAGCGCTTGAATCTATATCGGTCGAAGCATTGGTGCATTTTATAGCTTTCGAGTTGATGGCTATTATCAGCTTAATTATTTTGATCTCGACGGTCGAATCGGTCGCTCGGAAAGTAAGTTGATGGTGTGAGTATTTTATAAAATTCTTTAGTGGTGTAATTAAGAATAAGTAAATGTATTATACACAGGCCTTGTAAGCAATGTATGCAATTTATATTCGTGGGGTTAAAATATTCATAAAAATTTTCTGAGAATTCAAATCTCTTTTGTAAGAGTCAGATATTAATGTAGGTGGAACTTTTTTCCTTCGACAAGACGTATTTTGGTTTAAAAAAATTATTTCTTTTTTCTTGTTGGCAGGATTTTTTTTTTTTTTTTTTAATTTACAGACCATACATTTTATAAATTAAGGAGAATGATAGTTATTTTAATGTGCTGCCAGCTATACTCAAGATGATAATGTTTATTGGAAATCGATCAGAATAGACAGGAATAAATTTACTCGCGTTTATTGAATCGAAAGGTAAGCATATCAATCCTTTTGATATATCTTTGGAGATCCGTTCATTTCAAAGTTGACACAGTTGAGTGCCGTTTGATGCTAAATTTATTCAACTGGACATAACTTCATCGCTGAAACCGAACGATTAATTTTTCCATGGATTTCCCGAATAGCAGTCAACATGGAACCGAATCATGTGCAGCTAAGAAATTCGTTCAACCCCCCCCCCCCCATAGGGTGTTTCCCTTTTGGGTGGCGGAATGGGAAACCAGTTCTTCGCTGTTTCTGGGCAATAGCGGCGTCGATTTGTAGTTTTGCTGGAATGGTTACATTTTCAGGAGCGAACGTGTTGAACTGCACGCAGATGTCAGATTCGTGCGATATTGTTGTAGAAGATTGTGGAAATATTTTACTAATATAATTGTCTTTCGTGTGGAAGCAATTTTGCTGAGTTTTTTTAGACAATTACAACGATCCATTTTGACGTAGTTGTCACTACTAGCTCGACAATCGATTTCTAGAGAATTATTGTTCCTATCGCGATCTCAATTCGAACATCTCGGTTTTCCCCTGATGGATCGAGCCGTCAAACAATAGTGAAACTAAATTAATGTTAATCGCATTAAGAGCTAGACTAGCAGAACATTAATTTATTGTCTTGCTTTGTGGTTGTTTAGCCCTTCGGTAGGGATAAAGAATCGGAACACTGTTTTTTCACTTTTGGTATAAAACTGCGTTTATTTACGGAAACGCTAACAGTTAAGATCGATACTGCGATCAAGGAAAAAGGGAAAAACGCGTTCAATTAACTGCGGAATAACAAGCAATCGAAAAACCGGAAAAATAGGAATACAATATTTGCAGTGGACAAAAGGTACGGTATTACGCATGGAACATTACAAGCCGAAGTGAAGCCGGGCCGCTAGCGTCTCTGAGAGTAACCGCTTTCGCCGCCCTTCTCTTTATGCGCAGAACCCACTGCGCTGGTCGGATGATCGCCTGACGTCATAATGGACCAATCACATTTGAATATGATCTATCGTATGATCGCCTGACGTAATTAGGAACCAATCATATTTGGAAAATCAGATCTGGCGTTCACGGTCACGCAGCATGGAAAAGTGAGGGAAGAGGAAGGGCTACCCCGCCGCCGCCGTTTGAGCTGCCAAGAGCTAAAGGTTATAGGAAAGTAAAAGAAAAATGAAATTAGCTGGTTTGAGCAACTGAGGGCCAAACAGTGGTCATCTCAATTTTGAGTGATGATTTTAAATGAAGGAGTTGCAATCGAATTTGGTTCAGTTGCTCTGCTGAATTAGTATTAGCAATCATGGTGTGGGAACATTTAAACCTAAAATTATCATTTTTACTCATTGCACCGTTCGGGAGCTTTCCTTTTCAATGGCGCAACGGAAAACCAGTTCATTTATGGCTCTTTACTATAAGTGCATCAATATTGAGTAGTCTCTCGTTGGCAACATTTACGAAAAGCAATTTATTAAACTGCGACCGGACCACCGATTCGTGCAATCTCGTCGCCGTCATTAACATCTACACAAACCTTTTGGTCCTCACGAATTCAATCGTATTTTTCATCAAGAGCCGCCGTCTTCTCGATTCTTTGACTTCGATTTTAAAAACTCATCGGATCTTATGTAGAAAGCCGATTCTCGCGCCGCTTCACCTCTTCACATACATCGTCATTTAGATTTTGATATTCATCGCCGTACTAATCTCTCTAGTACTTGGCGATTATGAGCTCATCAGAACCGTCAAATTGATTTGGTATTACATGAAATTAAACTACATTTGCTTCATATTGATTTCATTCTGCCTACTACTCCGCATAACCGGCGAATGTTTGACCGCTATGGAGCGGAATTTGAATAAAGTCGACGAACAGAACCGCCCACGGTTGATCGCCGCTTTGGTCGCGATGTACGACAGGCTTGTTGATGATAATATGGCCCTCAACGATTGTTTCTGTCTTCAATTGTCCCTTATATTAGTACTTTTTGTCGTAATTGCAATCGTCAACTTGTACGAGTTTATACACGGCGACTTCGAAGCGATCCGTTTTCAAACCATGCTCACGTTAATTGTGAACAAATTTCAACAGTTGATCAGCATTATTTTCGCCTTCGCTTCGTGCGAGTTGGTCGCAGAGAAGGTAAAAAAAAAACTATTTATGCTCAGTTGGTTATTTTTATTATTTCTCTAAATTCAAAAATAAATTATTATTCCACTGCGACATTGATTACGAGGTTATGTACCTAAATACAAAGTAACGGTCGTAATAAATAGTGAAAATTGATCATAATTATTCACTGAATTTCAGAATATTAGGACTTCTGCGTTTTCCTGAGAACATGAATTATTGTAGCATTCGTGACATGAATTAGTTCTTGGCATTTGCGGCGTGAATAATTAATTTCTCATAGATATGGGGCTTAGGCGAAATTAATTATTTCAAGAATCTCAATTATTTTAACCTTAAAAAAAATATATATATCCACGGTTTTATTTTATTTCATATTATTATTCGGGGGTAGTGTCCTTATCACTACTATATACAGTATATAGTATAATATAGGTATAGGTATGGGTTTAGTAGTTGATTATTTGTGTATGGAGAATGGGAATCTATAGTTGTTATTATAGTAGGTAGTAGTAGTTTCTATAATTTGGTAGGTAGTTGGTGGTGTTTGAATGTACTTTGTATCATAAAGTATTGGGTTTTTCAACTGTTCAACTGGAGCAAAGTTGTAGCAGAATTAGACGTAAAAACTTTGAGTTTACCAAGATTTGTAACTTGCACAGTGGATAATTCGAACAAAAAGTCGTCAATTCAGATGTTTGAATACACCAAAAGATGGGTAATTTAACTGTCAACATTTTTCCAATGTAATGTACCTAACCATTTTTCAACCGTTTTTGCGTTATTCAACAATATTAGTAGACTATACCAGAAAAAATCACATTTTTCAACTTCAAACGTTCTTTTCATCTATTTAGTGCGAAAGAAACAAAGAATGAACCATATATTATTGATATATACATCATCAACTATCATTATGCTGAATTTGAGCAAAATCGATTTCAAAAAATTTTTCGCGAAAAGTCCAAGGGGTACCCCTGCGATTTTTTTCAACCGAACAGTTAACGAATTTTTACTCGTCTCTCAATACAGATAAAAATCTGAAATTTTCAGAAAAGTTGTGTCTTACCAAGATGTATTTTTGTGATTTTTTTTATTTCTCGGAAAAATCTGCAAGTGGTCCAAAAAAATCGGTTTTTGAAAGCTCAAAAATTGACCTTTAACCGTGCTTTTCGGGGTTAAAATTCATGTGAATCAATTGTTTTATTATGCAGGAGTCTTCATTTGAACGCCTTACACACGTACATAGCAAAAAATTTGGTGACAAAAATTTAAACAGAGCCAGAGAAATTATTTTCTGTAAATCGAGTTTTTCGCCGGCTGAATTTTCGAGCTCCGCTAGCTCCGAAAATTAAATTTCCGTTTTCGAACCATTTTGAAAGCTTTTCTTATAGGAAATTTAACGCTGAATCCGTTTTTAACTTCAAACCGGCGGAATTTTGACGACAACTATCAGTTTTTCCACCTTTTAATGTCGCCACTTTTATGTATTTCAACTCTGAAAAGCTGTAATACTAACACAGTACTGATCAACGTCAATTTATACCTCAGTCTCGTAGAAAATTTAACGCTGAATCCGAATCCGTCGTCAAAACGACCAAAATGTGTCAGAAACTTTTAGTTTTTCCCGTTATAGTGCTACACCGTTCCTACGCTGTAGATCTTTAAAACTGTTGCAAATACTTACACTGAAGTTAAAATTTTATTAATTGATGATTCTTACAGGAAATTAGACGTAGAATTCGAATTCAAAGTGAAAACAATGAAATTCGAACAATTAATAATATTTTTCGAATTTTTTTCGTTTTTCGAATTTTTTTCGAAATGTGTCAGAAACTTTTATTTTTTCCCGTTATAGTGCTACACCGTTTTTACGTTGTACATCTTTAAAAATCCGTTGCAAATACTTACACTGATGTTAAAATTTTATTAATTGACGATTCTTACAGGAAATTAGACGTAGAATTCGAATTCAAAGTGAAAACAATGAAATTCGAACGATTAATAATATTTTTCGAATTTTTTTCGATTTTCATACTTTTGAAGTTTCAACTTTGGAAATTTATTTCGTCACAAATGAGAATAATTAGGTGCTGTGGAAGAAAATGAAGGAAATTTAATGTAGAATCGATTAAAAATAAGAAAATGGCTAGCGTATACAATAGCTCTCGAGATATCGACGTTTTTCGATACATTTCTAATTTTTTTTTCAAAACAGGGGCCAAAAATGGAAATTCCAAGATTTTTTCAGACGGTGGCCGTAAATTTTGAGCACCCTATTTTTCATCCATTTCCCTCCGGCCAGTTCCTCAATCAATAGTATACCTTCTCCTCCTCCTCGTAGTGCAGTTTTTTTATATATAGATTGTGCCATATGAATTCATTTTTTGCGTGAATTAATTATCTTAAATAATTTGTAATATGCCGGATTCGAGTCAATTCGAGTCAATTATTGACAGACAATTGTCAAGTCGTGCAAGTTGATTTGAAGAAGAATATTGAGCAATTTACCAGTCAATTCGTTAAATTTGTTTGATTAGCCATCAAACGACGTAGGATAAATTTTTCACGGCAAAAAGCGTAAGAAGGAAATACTTTATTCCGTTAAATATGTTCTCATAAATTCATCGATTATTCTGTACAGTAGAATAAGTGATATGATCGAAATAAGATGAGCCTGTGGAAAAAGAGTTTTTCCATCAATACTTTATGAAACAAAGTATTGGGGTTTTCAACTGTTCAACTGGAGCTAAGTTGTAGCAGAATTAGACGTAAAAACTTTGAGTTTACCAAGATTTGTAACTTGCACGGTGGATAATTCGAACAAAAAGTCGTCAATTCAGATGTTTGAATACACCAAAAGATGGGTAATTTAACTGTCAACATTTTTCCAATGTAATGTACCTAACCATTTTTCAACCGTTTTTGCGTTATTCAACAATATTAGTAGACTATACCAGAAAAAATCACATTTTTCAACTTCAAACGTTCTTTTCATCTATTTAGTGCGAAAGAAACAAAGAATGAACCATATATTATTGATATATACATCATCAACTATCATTATGCTGAATTTGAGCAAAATCGATTACAAAAAATTTTTCGCGAAAAGTCCAAGGGGGGTACCCCTGCGATTTTTTTCAACCGAACAGTTAACGAATTTTTACCTGTCTCTCAATACAGATAAAAATCTGAAATTTTCAGGAAAGTTGTGTCTTACCAAGATGTATTTTTGTGATTTTTTTTATTTCTCGGAAAAATCTGCAAGTGGTCCAAAAAAATCGGTTTTTGAAAGCTCTAAAATTGACCTTTAAACCGTGCTTTTCGGGGTTAAAATTCATGTGAATCAATTGTTTTATTATGCAGGAGTCTTCATTTGAACGCCTTACACACGTACATAGCAAAAAATTTGGTGACAAAAATTTAAACAGAGCCAGAGAAATTATTTTCTGTAAATGGAGTTTTTCGCCGGCTGAATTTTCGAGCTCCGCTAGCTCCGAAAATTAAATTTCCGTTTTCGAACCATTTTGAAAGCTTTTCTTATAGGAAATTTAACGCTGAATCCGTTTTTAACTTCAAACCGGCGGAATTTTGACGACAACTATCAGTTTTTCCACCTTTTAATGTCGCCACTTTTATGTATTTCAACTCTGAAAAGCTGTAATACTAACACAGTACTGATCAACGTCAATTTATACCTCAGTCTCGTAGAAAATTTAACGCTGAATCCGAATCCGTCGTCAAAACGACCAAAATGTGTCAGAAACTTTTAGTTTTTCCCGTTATAGTGCTACACCGTTCCTACGCTGTAGATCTTTAAAACTGTTGCAAATACTTACACTGATGTTAAAATTTTATTAATTGATGATTCTTACAGGAAATTAGACGTAGAATTCGAATTCGAAGTGAAAACAATGAAATTCGAACAATTAATAATATTTTTCGAATTTTTCGTTTTTCGAATTTTTTTCGAAATGTGTCAGAAACTTTTAGTTTTTCCCGTTAATAGTGCTGCACCGTTCCTACGTTTTACATCTTTAAAAATCCGTTGCAAATACTTACACTGATGTTAAAATTTTATTAATTGATGATTCTTACAGGAAATTAGACGTAGAATTCGAATTCAAAGTGAAAACAATGAAATTCGAACGATTAATAATATTTTTCGAATTTTTTTCGATTTTCATACTTTTGAAGTTTCAACTTTGGAAATTTATTTCGTCACAAATGGGAATAATTAGGTGCTGTGGAAGAAAATGGAGGAAATTTAATGTAGAATCGATTAAAAATAAGAAAATGGCTAGCGTATACAATAGCTCTCGAGATATCGACGTTTTTCGATACATTTCTAATTTTTTTTCAAAACAGGGGCCAAAAATGGAAATTCCAAGATTTTTTCAGACGGTGGCCGTAAATTTTGAGCACCCTATTTTTCATCCATTTCCCTCCGGCCAGTTCCTCAATCAATAGTATACCTTCTCCTCCTCCTCGTAGTGCAGTTTTTTATGTATAGATTGTGCCATATGAATTCATTTTTTGCGTGAATTAATTATCTTAAATAATTTGTAATATGCCGGATTCGAGTCAATTCGAGTCAATTATTGACAGACAATTGTCAAGTCGTGCAAGTTGATTCGAAGAAAAATATTGAGCAATTTACCAGTCAATTCGTTAAATTTGTTTGATTAGCCATCAAACGACGTAAGATAAATTTTTCACGGCAAAAAGCGTAAGAAGGAAATACTTTATTCCGTTAAATATGTTCTCATAAATTCATCGATTATTCTGTACAGTAGAATAAGTGATATGATCGAAATAAGATGAGCCTGCGGAAAAAGAGTTTTTCCATTAATAGTGAAAAATGTTATCTGACGATGAAATCGTTCGGAAATAAATGGACGTCGCTTTCACGAAGCTGTCTATCCTTTAAGAGCAGGGGAATGCAAATTGCAATTTTGAAAACGTACGACCGGTCGTTCTACGCGAGGTCAGTCGATTGAAATGATTCCAGTCGAGGAGGAACTGTTCAAATGGCTCAATATTTTGTCTATTTTGGGCGCTTTTCCGTTCAAACGGGCCAACGGAGGGATCACATTAAACCTCCGTTGGGGACTGGTCGCGTGGACGATAACTGTTATAACAGACGTCCTCCACGTTCACCAATACTCGGTGTGCGACAATTGGTACACAGGTCTTCAGTGTACCATGATGTTCATTGTAAACTTCTGCTTAGTCATCATAGCCACCGGGAACCTGACAGTTTTCGCGCTGAAGAGGAAAACCTTCGTATCTTCGCTGACCTCGCTATTGCATACTCATCGGTCAATCGTGGCCGAACCGGTCAAAGTTCCTAAGTCGATCAAACTGATCACTTTAACCGCCGTCTGCGTATTCCTCGTTAGCATAACGTCTGACGCTGTAACGTCGGATTCGATCGAGCAATTTCTCTACCGGGCCGGATGGAGTTTCTGCTGTTGCTATATCAACGGCATTTTCATTGCGTTTTTCATTTTGGCACAAATCCCGGACCAATGTCTGGCGAAGATGACAGCGAGCTTGAATAACGCTGCGGAGGACGAGCAGGGGACGTTTTTCAAAAAATACGTCGCCGCGTTTGACAAGCTTGTCGACGATTCGAAAACGTTCAACGACTGTTTCGACGTTCAGATTCTGGTCGTTATTATGTACGGAATGATAACAACGACGTGCAACCTGTTTCGATGGGCGTCGCATCTTTTCGACGATTTACAGCCGGCCCGAATCCTGACGTATGTTTGTTACCAAATGCAGCTATTGTCTGGCCTGGTATCGAGTTTCGTATATATCGAATTGCTGTCTCGGAAGGTGTGTAGAAATTACGCTGTTGGTGAATACGTTATTTTTCCTAGTCTTCTAGTTCCGGGGGCGGCTCGCTTGACGGAATATATATATATTTTTTAATTCTATTTATTTATTATTATTTCTTCATTTTTAATTTTTTATTATTATTATTTTTTGCCCGGCTGTTGGAGGGGAGTTTTTGGCTCCTTTCTCGACGGTCGGGTTGGGGGCCGTCATTGTGGGCTGGGGTGTCGCCCGGCCGTCGGTGCGGGGATGCGTCGCTACCCGCACTGTAGTAGGAGGCCTTTGGCCTACATTACTTGCGACCATTGCTATGCGTTTGTGAAGGCAAATAAATTATCTATCTATCAGGTCTTGTCCTAGCTGCAATACACATTACGAACGCAAGGACTACCTTGACCGGAAATTGAGTAATTAGTCAATTTTGCATTATTATTCAATAATTAACCAATTGACCTCCCCTCTCAGTCCGATTATGGAAATTTTCCGTCCGCCGTACACCGATACTTTAGATACACGCTTGAAATATTTACCAAAATCATTCTTAGCCCGACAATGGACCTCTCTAATCGTTGTCTCAAGTTTTAGGGTATTTTTGAGGGTTCTATAGAAGAGAGAATTCGTCTTTTCCAACGTTTTTCAGAACGAACGATCTATTAATTTTTGGACGCTGAATGGAATGAGAAGATCGTCGGTTCGATAGCTTTAATGTTTTTCGAGTTATCGCAGCTATCTAGTTGAATTTTCGAGGTTTTTGGAAATTCGGCATGAGGGTCGAGTATTTTTGGCACCATAAAGCCGTTCATACTCGTTGGAATGGTCGTCGAACAGTCTCTTCAGCTGTACCGTTAAGTTATTAATTTTACTTCAAATTAAGTAATTGAGTGCCCGTTTACCAATCGTAGATAAAGCCAGGATATTTTGGAGTTAACGTTAACAAGCAGAATTTCAAATTCTACAAACGAAAAAATTGCTTGGTAAGGCTAAAGCCAGGTTTACAGCCATCCGTCAATACGTATGCGTTAATGGAGAGTTTTAGTGCATTTCGCAATTTTTGAAAACTTAAACGTAGGAGTATTGGTTACTTCATTAAATCATACGATTCTTATGGTTACCGCCTTGTGGATGGCGGATTGTTGTGACCATTAGAGACATATGATTTAACAAAGTAACCAAATCTCCCACGTTTAAGTTTTCAAAAAACGCGAAAGTCACTGAAACTCTCTAATGCGTTTTGAATTCTGATTTGTTAGGTGAAAGCATTCCCGCTTTGGAAGTCAATTGAAATGCAGACGCAGCAACGCAAACGCATTTGACAATGGATTGTTGAAAAAGTGTCGATTCATCGAAAACATGGATTTTTTAATATTAATATTTTTTAATAAGTAAAGTAAGTAGTAAGTATTTTTTAATATTAATATTTTCTAATAAGTATAGATCTCTTGGAAGGGAATAGATTCAGAAATTTAAGGATAAGCTAGTTTTTGTTACTCAAAATTATTTCGAACCTGGCTAAAGGTGTGGGGAATTATTTGTTTTATTATTTTCAATATGTCCGATGCATAAACGACCTTTTAAAAGTATTGATTCATAAACTATAAAAGATCGAAATTTCTAATTTGACAGTTTAATGGAACTCCCTTTTTACCAGTCAATAAATAAAATCAATAATTTATATAAATGATTATCAATCATTTTCAACCTTTTTGCATAATTTCCCCAAGCAGTTCGACCGCCGTTGATGGTTTGATAAGATATATATTAAATATAAATTCCACAACTTTTCGATCAGAGTTGAATAACGTTTTCGACAATCCGAATCGATGAGAGCAATGGAAGATACCTCGGTCAACAGTTCGCTTGATAAATGGTTGCGTTGTTTGCTCCCTTTCGGCATATTCCCATTCAAATGCCGTCAAGGGAATTACATACTTAGTCAGCGCCAACTTCTTCTGGCTGTATCGATCTTATCTGCCTCTCACGGAATTTGCTTATACCGGTATATCAGTGCCGATGGAGTCTACGGAAAGGGGAATGGATTCGTTCGGAGCACCTTTTTCGAAACGTTATATCAAATTCATACGCTTGTCGTGATCATCGGTAATCTTTTAACTTTAGCTGCGAAAAGGCGCATCCTCAGTTCGACGATGGCTTCGTTGATGAAAACCTCATCTTTGCTGCGGTGCGAGTCGATTTCGGTATCTCCGTCGCTCAAAATTATGACCTTCGCTCTGTACGCGTGTTTCGGCTTGGTGATTTTCTTAAACTATCTCGTCCCATCGGCGTCATTCGAGAATCGAATGTGTTACATTTGCTGGGCGTACATACATATTTATAAAGTCGGTATAATTATTGTCTACTCGATGCTGATCGATCTTCCGTATCAGTGTTTATCGGCCATAAATCTTCATCTGGGTTCAAATTTGTGGACCAACCGGCTCGTCACACTCTACAGCTCAGTCGTCGACGATACGACGACTTTATTCGGCTGTTTCAATTTTCAATTATTCCTCATCGTCGCGTCAAACTGGGCTTATTTTATGCTGATGTTGTTTTTGGAGATAACCACCTGTTCGAAAGCGTCGTTGCATTATAGCCATCTGATCATAGCAATAGTATTTTGGATAGCGTCCGTAGCAGGAGTAATGGCTTTGTTCTTCAGAAATGAATCCATAATGGATAAAGTGAGTAACCTTGAAGTTGTGTTGAAATGGACCAAAGTATAGCCGAGATTTTATAGTTCTTCCATTGATCGGAATTTTTTTAAGATGAAAGATATTAATTTGGCATATTGCTCTGAGTTCTGACGCTTTTCTCACCCCAACCCCCAATTTCAACGTCGAACTTTAGAGGCTTTTTTTAATGTAAAATAGAAGACATATTATCTTAATTGTGCCATTTAATCAATACTTCTTCCGTTCATGCCGATATCTTGCTATAACACGATAGAATATCAAATGGAAAACTTAAATAACATCCTTCTTTTCCTTGTCGGGGCTGATAAATATCGTTTTTTGAAATCCATTAATTTTGACGTTAACGAATGACGGGATGTTCATTGATTTTCAATCCACCCTGTATCTCCTGGCTTGAGAGAATCAATTTAGTTTTCAGTTTATTGCAATGTGGTCGTTCGGAAAATTTTACCGGCAGATGCTCGAGTTTCTTTTGCTTTTCGGGGCGCTTCCCTTTCGATGGAACGAAGGGAAAATAGTTTTACGCTTACGTTACAGCTTCGTAATGTTGGCGTTGAGCATCGGAACATTAGTGGATAGCATTTGTATAGTTTCATATCTCAATAATCTGTTGGGATCGGAGCTGCAATTGATAGTACAGATTTTCATGATCGTGCAGATATTGGGGAACATAATTTTTTTCATATCGAAGAGGGAGGTGTTAGAGTCTTCTTTACAAACTATGATGAAAATTCACAGGGCTCTGTGTAAAGAACAGGTTCAAGTGCCTTCATCGTTCACTTTTCTAACGGCGATGTTGATGCTAGTCATAATTTACGACACTATTTGGGCCGCCTATAATCCACGTTATATATTTTTCGCATCTGCGTGGAGCGTGCTCATTTGTTACCGATTCTCTTTATTTTTTATTTTCTGCATGCTAATACGAATCCCTGGCCAATGCATAGATGGAATGATAAACATGGTAGCAGAATCTACAACGGAAAAACAGCCGAGTTTATTGTTGAAACTTATCGCAGTATACGACAGGCTTGTTGACGAATGTTTGATTTTTAATAGTTGTTTCGAGGTTCCGATATTCGCTAATCTGGCTGCCACAGTGTATCAGATTGTTCTTAATATTATTTCATTCATGCGAGCAGACGCAAGCGATATAATACGTATTTCAACCAGTGCTGGCTACATTACGGTTGGACTTGTATACTCCGGTTACTTATTCGCATGCTCAGAATCCGTCATGTCAAAGGTGAACATTTTTTTTTTTTTTTTTGGTGTTCTGATTTCTCTAGAAATGCAGGGAGACGACTTCCTAGTTCTTCTTTCTACAGTTAATGGTGGCTTTTCAGTATTTTAAACAACAGCTTCAGGGTATCTCCAACCTTTTAAATGATATCGAACGTATAAAACCTGAAAAATCCTAGTCTAGTACAATATTCATTTTTTTTTTTTTTTTTAAATTATTTTAGCCAGAATTAAATTTTATTCGTTTGTAAGTTCACTGTGTTACTGCACTTTAATCTTCTCCGGTTTCAGGCCAAAGGATTCAACAAAGCGTTGTCAAATATTGCTCTTCAAAATGTGAAGGGCGAATATGAGAGGAACGTAAGTTAAAAAACTTATTTTTCTATGCGAATTGCATCACTGAACTTTACAAATCACTACTTAATTATTTGTTGGAGTATGAGTCCTTCGGTTCATACTTGACAATATCTGATGAAATTGTCACCATCAAGTTTAAGAATTTTCTATATTTTCATTTTCCCTTGCAGCCTCATATTGCAATGCATTTTGTCGTTCGGAAAAAACTGAAATTCACAACCTACGGCGGATTGACATTGGATTATCGTCTTCTACTATCGGTAAGCCAGTTTCTCGGCTCCTTTAAAGCTACTACACGCAAAGCTGCCACGTCTGTCAGGCTAAAGAATTTCATTACTTACAGGGAACACCGAAATGCAACATAACTGAAACACAAAAAATAATCACAGTGATTTACTCATATGTATTTTATTATTAATTATTAATCTACTGTATAGGTATTTAATTATATTGTTCCATATTTTATTATTAATTATTAATCTATGTATATTTAATTTCATATAGTATATTTTGTCATTATAGTATATTTTGTTATTAATTATTAATCTAATATATATTTAATTTTATTATAGCATATTTTATTATTAATCATTAGTTTGCTATATATTTATTTTATTATTAATTATTAATCTACTATATATTTAATTTTATTAATGCATATTTTATTATTAATTACTTATTTATAAAATTATTTATTTTTACGCAACTAGAAATTATATTTTTCTTGAATCCTTTCATTCATAAATTGCCTTGCAAACTACGTACTGTACAAATTATTTCCTCCCTATATTTTCTGCATTGATAACGAATGGCTTTTGTTAGTTGACAGCATCCTGCATCACGTATCTCATGATCCTTCTTCAGTTCAACGGACCGTCGAAATGCAACTGAATTTAGAGTGACAATAATTAGAAAAGAAAAAAAATAACAAAATAACAATGACATAATTACAAGTAAAACACCTCTTTGAATTGTTACCGCACTATAATGACCGCGTTTGTGAATTTTCGATGTAAATTTTTTTCGACAGTTTTTATTTCGTGTTAATCAACAATGAATATATGAACAACTGGATTAAATGAATTAATATTTTGTTCCTGTGTCCGTAAAAAAGTGAGTAATTCATATATTGAGTTATCATGAATAGTTTCCCAATACACATGTGCAGCTTTGAAAAAAAAAAATCATAATAAAATACTCAGCCCATAAAATTATTACTTACCGAAAAGTCAAACAGGTGTCCGAATAATATTTTACCATGGTGGAAACTACCAGTTTCTCAGTCGAAATAATTTTTCCCACAATAGAATCACTTATTTTTCACCACTAAAATCGCTTATAATATTGCAATATTGGGGAAAAATTTATTGAATTTATTTTAAAAGTTGAAAAATTTATTGTGGAACAGCTTGCCGAGGCATGTAATAGAAATTGTCGTTGCCCGGCGTCTTTAACAGTCGACGTTTCGGCGAAGGAAATTATTTTCACCTGAAATTCCGACCAGAGAAGAGAATCCTTTGAGTTATATTGAATTAAACGCCAGTTTAAAAGCGCGACGTTTACGTTCAAAGCTATTTGACACTGTTCAAGAGCTTTAAATCGCTTTTGTTTACCATTCAACTTTGGAAGTTGAATGATATTGGATTTGGAACGATTTCAGAAAAACATACTCAGTTATCTGGGAATGATTCGGAATTTGTAAAATCACGAAATCACAAGACCGATATTCAAACTGCCTTCCTTATCACAGAATTCGTCGTCAAAAACCTCGCATTTGTTACCAAGAAGAAGAAAAAAGTTCTCCGGAAAATGTTTCCCAAGTTGATTTCCCAATATTTCCCTCTGCGTAGGTGCGCGATCGTCTTTCGGTCTCTCGCTTAGCTCTTTTGTCTAAAAACTCCTTTTGATAAATCTCCTCAAGGTTAACAGTTTTTGTGAATGGGCCAGCATCCGACTTTTTCAATGGAAACAAGTCGAGAATGAAAGCGATTCTCCTCGGTAACGACTTCTCACAAATCAATGGAAGCGAAGGGACTGGTAATCCGTCATTTGGAAAAGCAAGACGCGACACAACAATAGAGCGTGGGACGAGACGGCCGTTTTTGTTTCATTTTTCTCGGGTAAATATGCAAATCCAAGGTAAAAAGGAGAAGCACATTTTTTTCACGAGCTCAAAAGGGAAATAATATTTTGAAATTAATCATAATTATTCTACGAGTCAAAAGGTCGACAATTGGGGAAAGTACTGACGAGATGAGTTCAAAATGCTAATAGAACTTCGCTTTTATGAAAAGTTTTTTTTTTCTATATTTCCAAGGAAACACGGCATGGATTTTTCTAACGGTAAAACATTATCGAACTTGAATTTTTATAACGAATAAACGGACTGGCCAGCTAAGTTACATCTTCAGATTCTATTTCGAGGACCGCAAAGTGTCCCAACGAATCGGTTGATGAAGCAAATAGTCAAGAGATGATTGTGTTTGCCGTGGATCGCGTTCCTGACCGGCTTTCGAGGCAAGCTCTCATCACGTCATCCGCTATACCACGTTCTGGGATATTTGTACAGAGAACTCAGGCGATAGAATTGTTTCTCAGGTTTCTTCTGGCCAACGCGATGACCATGATCAGGCGCGCTAAGGGAAAATATCCAGAATTCCTACATTAATGTGAGCTTACTGCAAATCGTTGAAGTGCCCATGATAATTCCCTATGCAGAAAAATTAGTTTTGATAGTTTTTGGCTAATTAAGAACAAACTGAATTATTTAAATCGTCTGTAAAGCTATTCTAGTTCGTGAAAATTTATTTATCTTGAAGCATTAAAGTGGAGGGTTTATACCGGAAGTAATTCGGCATATCGAGATTGTGAACTGTTATATACACCTGCTTATAAAATAGCCTGGACTAGCTAGATAAGAATTATGGCCTCGTAGAAACGACCGCAGGTACCTCGTATTTTATCAGCATCGCTTTGCGAGATCATAATACAGTCTCCGTATTACTTTCGTTTTACAACCAGTTACGTAGAACACGACCATTACACTTACTCCAAAGGCCAATATTGAATAATATAGAGGGAAAACATTAACTGCTTCTTCACTTGTTCAAAAGAAACCCCTCTATATAAATGAACTCAAAATAATGAGAGTCAAATTAAGGCGAAGAAAATTGTCTAACTTTGGCCAGAAATCTTCTTATTTCTCCAATGAACCAAAAATCACAAAATGTTACAAATCGATACAAGATGAAATTTTTTATGAGAATGCGTTCAGCCAATCTGTCGAAAAAATAATCGCCTCAGTGTAATGCGAGTGTCTAATTAAACTGAACAATTTGTAACATGCGGTCTGAATATAAGCTGTTCGACGCGAACAACGAAAAAACAAGATATCTTCCGTCCTGGCGTAATTCAAAAACCGCTGACTCCTGGCTGGAACTGATGTAAACTGTGTCATGTTCTGAAAACCGTTTTCAGTTATTTTCAAACAAATTGCCCTCAAATGATTCACCGAGAATGCGAATTCCACGGATCTCTGACACATTTTTGGTCGACGAAATTATTGGAGCTGAACTATGTAGTATTTATTTACTGAGCGCTTAAAAAAAGTATATAGGTACTTTATTCATATAATAAAATTAAAAATATACTTAGCTGCTTACTTTTTTAGGCATCATTTTTAATAGTGACGGATCTCAAAGACAATCAATGACCAATATTATCTTGAAACGAAAGTTAAACGAAAATTTAAACTTAAAACTCGCGCGTAGAAAAAGAGCAAGCTTCATCAGAAAATATTATTAGGCTAATTATTCTCGCTATTTCTGTTTGATGACAAAATACGCATTTTTTTTAATCGCAGAATTGGAAAAATCCGCTACCGAAACTGGAAACCTGAGCACAACCGCACAAGATTTGGTAAAACGGTCAAAATTTTGTTGCGTGGCAACTTCTTTAACTTGGAGGTCAATAGTACTTATAAACCGAAAAATTTCAATTAAGCTTCATATCTGACCTCACTTTCGTAGTCATTTTCACAACAGGACACCCTCCAAACCCCCAAAAACTGAGTGAAGTAATGGGGTTACTTTTTGATTCAGACATTCCAAGTGCCGACTTTTTCTTCGTTGTGCTCATTCTTGAAAAGGCGACAAAACAAAAGAGACCTCCTTATTCCTTCGATTTTTAACGCAAGTGTTCGCAACTGGTGCATTTATCTTTTTCCTTGCGGAATTCATTGTTCTAAATTAATTTTTAATTCGGACAATTCTTAACTTACTCCTGTGCTTAATGAATGCAGTAATTTTCGTTTCACTCATTCATTACCTAATTCATTCATTTTGATAATAAAAAGAATTTCTAATACTCGTTAGAAATTGTTCGAACAATTTGCGAGCGGGTTTTATCATTTCGCACACTCGAACCACACACGCTCGCTATGCTTCCCCAGTTATGCATATTCACCCCGTGCGAACTCGTAGATTCATATTCATTTTCATGAATTCTCATGAGACGCGAAAACACAGAGAGTGTAAACTACGGAACGCTCAAATTCAGCGGCTAGAATCGAAAAATTGTTCGAACCTTATCCCTTAGTAAATTGCTGGAATATGATACGTCTCTTACCATTTAATTGAGATAGGCACGTCTGTTTTTTCAATATTAATTTTACTTCATTTTATTTTATTTTATTTTTACAACTGGTAATCAAAGCATGTAGAATCCGAAAATCCAATTGGAATAATTCTGTCCATCCGCCGTCAACCCTAGCTGAGATATTGAAATTTTCACCAAAAATCAAACCGGGTCTAATTGAAAAAAAATTATCTAGAAAATAAAAAAGACTAACAGAAAATAGTTGAAATGAAAATTTGAAATAGGGATTTAACGTTCAACCACTTTTTTATTAATTAAAATTTTTTAATTATTTATTAATTTGCTCTCGTTGATTAAAAAAAAGTGTCTAATACTTTTACGATAAATTTAAATCGTATAGCAAATTGTAAGTCGTATAGAAAATCTTAAATCTAAATGAAGACGGTTAAACAATAGTAATTCATAAATCGGCTTCCTAATTTCTCCAGTTCATTAGGCCTCAATGCAATAAAAATAAACAGGTTCAACAAAAACGTCACGAGGCTGTTTTCTGTGCCAATCACCTAGCTGAATTAGGTTTTTTTGCAACTAGTAAAATTGCTAAACTAGGAGTTATATGTATTCTAAACTAGGTCAACACTTACTTAACACGTAAGGTAATAACGTAAGGTCCACTAAAAAAATCAAACTAGACGATTTCGATAGTATATTTAAGTCTGCTTTTTTTCGAAAATCTACAACAATCTCCATCGAGAAACAAACTATCGAATAAAACGGTAACGAACTCGATAAGACATCGATCGACAGTCAAGTTAACATTGACTGGATTACTGTTGATTCTAATAATACCTTTGCCATTGATATTTTCACAAAAATAACATTCACACGGTTACATTTCGTTACATCCATTATTATTAACACGTATTGTCATATCTTGAAACGGAATGCAATTGTTTCTCCGGGTAAGTAAAAACCGAAACATAAGAACACCATTTTCAGCTGAGTTTCAGCCAACGTAGGTTATGCAAGGCTCTATGAGTTCCTGAGGCCAATTCGCAAACCATCGTGTAAGCTAAGATTACCATTATTGTGATTATTTTTTCTGGGTAGTACACAATCGAAGCACCTCATACGTCAACGTTGAATCATCATCTATCGTTTCTATATATCTTAAAAATAAGGCGCCTTATACATTCAATTCGAAATTAAAAAGTTGTTTGCTATTAGTAATTTTTGAATTTAGATTATTTAATTATCCAGAGATGTTTAAATTTTTTTTTCTGTTTTTTTTTTTTTTTTTTTTTAATTTTGTTCCGTCGGACCATTATCCATTGGAAATTTGTCCCGCATTAGAAGCGGTGGAAAAAATTAAAAGCATTTATTCGATGCTAAGACGATTTTTCATCAGACAATATTCAACAGAAAATAATTTGCTAACGATAAAAAATTATCACTCCACTAGTTACAAAAAATTACATAGAGAATCGACAGATATTAAATTACAACGAAATCAGAGTAAAAACTTAATGAAACACATTTAATGATATGTTTAAAACTACAACAACGCGTTTGACGCTACTTGAAAAAAAATTATTTACAATATATTTATACGAAGATCTTTTGTGCAAATATGAACCTATTATGATAGGAAATAATCAGCGAACTCGTAGTTCATCATATATTTTCAAAATTATGAAATCTTAAGTAATGTCAACGTGGTCATTTCAATGTTTTGGCAACTTTTGGTAACAAAGTTAATTTCACGTGAGAAAACCACCAACTCATCGAATTCAGTGGCATGAGGGACGACTTAAAATAAATAACTTACTCTGACCTTCTTTAATTTCGAATAAATAAAAATACTGCTTCGAATCAGTGATAACAGTATATTCCGAGTTGATATTGTTCTAGTTTTTTTCTCGTGTGTCGCTTGATCTATTACAAATGCTTCTAAATTGTGTGTCCGCAAATTGTCTGCCTACGAGTCATCGTGTTTGGAAGAATAGTACATCTATCACAGATAATCCCTGAGATATTTTCCTCAGAGAGGAAAATCGTATTTTTTCACGCAGTTTTTAACGAAGAAAATTGCCTATCCGCACTCTGAAGGATAGCGATCTTAACTTTACATTATTTCAAATAATATTGTCAAATTTTGGAACAAGGCTTAATTTTTGGTACAATGGTTATTTTGGATATGGTCGCTTCAACGAAGATTCACAACACGACACGCAGTTAGGTTGATGATTAGGCCGTTCCGTCATAATTCACACGTTAGCCGAAGGACCAGATTTTCCAACGACTAGCATAACTTTTTGCAAAACTCGGGTGCAGCTCACTGAAATTAGAGTAAAAATAAGTTGTCTATAAATATTTTCCCTGGTACTTAGAACCTGATAAAATCAATTTCGTCAACAAACAAACTGAAAATATACTAATTTTAAGAAAGTAACCCGGGAATTTTTGTATTTTCATGCTCTTTTAAAATTCTCTTCCGATTCAAATAGCGCATTAAATTTAGCCATGTTAGTTTGGGGTTAGTTTGAAGCCATTTTTACACCTGCATTCCCATAAATCCCGACGTGACTTCATTCTTGGTTAGTGCCGGTGTTAACCGTCTTATAATCAGTTCAATAATAATTATTTACCTTCGCTCCGGCTCTGACTGACATCGTAAGCTTTTGTAATAGAATGGTAACATTACCTAATAAAAAAATTACTCAGATTATTTTATTTGAAGTTGAGTTCACGGGAGGAAAAGTGGAAAAACTGATCAAAATCTTCGTTCATTGTAAATTTAGCGTTATTTATTTATTCAACCATTATTTTGAATAGATAAAAATAAGTGATGACTACTTAGAAAAAAAGTAGACTTACCAACAGCGTTAACGAAGAATTTAGGCTTGTTTTTCCACGCAATGAAGACGAAATAGACGGGAACGCTCGTCAAAATCATAAGACATCCGATTCCTGTGTCAAAATTCAACGAATTAGTATTCTTCAACCACACATTAAATTAAGGCATATTAATTTTTTTAAAATTGAATAAATCTAACAAACATTAAACAGATAGTGTAGGAGAGCGTAAATTTCGATAAGATATTAATTGACATAAGCATAAAATATGGGCAATAAAAGTTATGGCTTACAGTCAAAAAAATAAAATTTAATAATTGTAATCTTCGTGTGAAATGCTTATGGCGGTTGGCTCAGTGTCAATTTACCTGTTTCCACCGGTGTGACTACCATTGGTACGATGGTGACGAAGAGGGTGGCAAGGACGTAAAGGACGGGGAAGACTAGATTGACACGTATAGGGCGAGCAAGTTCGGGTTTCGTGTAGCGCAAAACAGGCACGCACAGCACTGAGACGCCGATACTCAACTGTGAATTAAAACCCGAATTATAAACAACGAGAAATTATTATTCAACTTGAGTTAAAATTATACGCAACCAACATCCAAACTTTGATTTTTCCTAAGCTAATGAGAATGAAAAAAAAAATTCTTCTCGAATTAAAATTCGTTGCTGATAAAATTCATTACTTACCCAAGTAGCAAATCCAACGTAGTTGATGAGAGCGTAAATTTCCGACACGGTCAAGTAAAGCATCGAAAGCACGGCCTGATGAATAAGGGTGCGAAATCATTCAAATGTTGAGTCAAGAAATCATATTGTACTTTCTACACCAATTTAGACTAGTTACTTCAAGCTTATGTAGTAATTTTACTAATTTTTTGTACGAATAAGTTTGTAAAGATTTCCAACGTCATTGGTTTTTATAAAAATAATTATTTCACAATTGTTCAGTCGATAGCTGATATCCGAAAAGTCTATAGGATAAATACGTTCCTTTGAAAAAATCTCTAGCTTCGTTATGAACCGGTTATACTTACAATACAAATAACAGCTGGGGTCGGAGTGAGCCTTGAAATTTGGATCATTGTAAGAATTTCCGGCATCTGTCCCTCGCAGGCTCCGGCGTAGAACAGTCTATAAAAAAAGTGGCGGACCAAGGTAGATTTAATGGCCAAAAAATACTTCCAAATACTACATGAATATAGAAGAAATGTTTGTCCTATTTTTTCATTATTTTCCAATTCTATAATTAGCCATGGAATAAATCAACATAATAATACCTGGAGGACGTGAGAAGGACGCCGTTGACTGCTCCAAAGGTAGACATGGCCACAAAAACGGGGATCGTCCAAGCAAACCATCCGAATAGCCGGTTGGCGTACAGCTAAATGCCAAAAGAATATAATATTATGGCGGTCATTAATATTTATAATCTACTATACGTTAATTCTGATTCAATTCTTGGTAAATCTCAAATAAATTTTTACTCCAAATGTCCGTATACTTACAACAGCGACAGCTTCTGACTCGAGCACTTCTTTTGGTGACAGAGTCGTATAGAAAGCGATGTTAGTCAGGGTGTACACAATCGTGACGAGCGTACAACTGATTGCTATAGCCTTGGGTAAATTTCTGTGGAATAAAAACAAAAAATAATGGCTACAAAATGATTACGTACTTTTTCACAATTTTATGAAATGAGATTTTATGGAATAAAATGTGCTTTATATTATTATGTGTAGTTTTTGGTTTATTATCCAACAGTGTAATCGCCCAAGAAAAAATTCTGTCCACTCTTAAGCTGGAATAACTCGATGCTCTCATTTGCTTCAGGTTTTTATTTCTATTTATTTTATTAATTTTCATTTTAATTTGATTAATTTTTAATATTGATTGTCAATAATTATTGATTTCAATATTGCGCCTAAAAAGCGAAAGTTCACCATAAGAGAGACTGTAAAAATAATTCAAGTTGCATACCTTATAGGGTCCTTCAGTTCTTCGATGATGAAATTGAGGTAGTTCCTGAAAATGTGAGAACTTTCTTAAAATCTGTATAAATTGAAGTGGGATAGAATTGAGGAATCAATTTCAGAATATTTTTGTAATATGTTTATTTTTCAATTATGATTAATTTTGAATATTGTTTAATTGTAAGTTCAACTCACCAGCCGTTGTAGGCGAAAAGGCCGGAGTAGAAAGAAAGCGCTATCGAGGTAACTTCCGTTTTATTATTGTCAAAAGTGAAGTGTTCGGTGTGGCCTGGAAAAAAGTTGAGAATATTGAAATAGAGTGATTAGTTTTCATGACCGACATAACGATGGTTCTTTCAATTTATGTCTGTCTACATGGACAAGATGTCCATAAATTATACCGTTGATCGAGACTGCGCCCCCCTCAGCTATCGCGCCCGGTCTTACATAATTATATTCAGGGGTAGTATCCTTGTAGGTATAGGTATGGGTTTAGTAGTTGATTATTTGTGTATGGAGAGTGGGAATCTATAGTTGCTATTATTAGTAGTTGCTATAATTTGGTATGTTGGTGGTGGGGATTGTATTGTACTTAGTATCATAAAGTATTGGGTTTTTCAACTGGAGCAAAAGTTGTAGCAGAATTAGGTGTAACAACTTTAAGTTTTCCAATTTTTGTAACTAGAACAGTGGATAACTCAAACAAAAAGTCGTCTATTCAGATGTTTTAATATACCAAAAGATAGGTAATTTAACTGTCCACATTTTCCTAATGTAATGTACCTATCCAATTTTCAACCGTTTTTGCGTTATTCAACAATATTAGTAGACTAAACACGAAAATATGACATTTTTCAACTTTAAACGTTCTTTTCATCTATTTAGTGCTAAAGAAACGAAGAATGAACCATATATTATTGATATAGGCATCATCAACTATCATTATGCTGAATTTGAGCGAAATCGAAATCAAAAAATTTTTCACAAAAAATCCAAGGGGGACCCCTGCGATTTTTTTCAACCGAACAGTTAACGAATTTTTACTCGTCTTTCAACAAAGATAAAAATCTGAAATTTTCAGGAAAGTTGTGTCTTACCGAGACCTATTTTTGTGATTTTTTTTATTTCTCGGAAAAATCTGCAAGTGGTCCAAAAAAATCGGTTTTTGAAAGCTCAGAAATTGACCTTTAACCGTGCTTTTCGGGGTTAAAATTCATGTGAATCAATTGTTTTATTATGCAGGAGTCTTCATTTGAACGCCTTACATACGTACATAGCAAAAAATTTGGTGAAAATATTTTAAACAGAGCCAGAGAAATTATTTTCTGTAAATCGAGTTTTTCGCCGGCTGAATTTTCGAGCTCCGCTAGCTCCGAATATTAAATTTCCGTTTTCAAGCCATTTTTAAAGCTTTTCTTATAGGAAATTTAACGCTGAATCCGAATTTAACTTCAAAACGGCGGAATTTTGACGACAACTATCAGTTTTTACTAATTTCAGTACTACAGGTTTCATGTTTTTCAACTTTGAAAATCCGTTGCAAATACTTACAAATTTGATTAATTAATGATTCTTACGGGAAATTAGACGTAGAGTTCGAATTCAAAGTGAAAACAATCAAATTCTTACGACAATTGATATTTTTCGATTTTTCAAATTTTGACATTTTCTCTCCTAAAGAAAATTTAAAGGCCTAAATCGAAAAAGTAGGATTTATCCGCCTCCGGATTTCGAGTTAAATTTACGAAATTGGAACAAAATGATTTTTTTCTGCGTGCGAACGATTTTTTGAGACGCGGCATCAAAGCTTCGCAGAGGTGAGTCCGATCCGATCGATCCTAATGACAAAAATGTTTAGAATTTCCCGCACGACATATCTGTAATGCACATGGTACGTACGAAAATCGATTTTTAAGCCGCTACAGCTCCCGATAGAAAAAATTCCGCGATCGTAAAATTTCACCAAAACTACGTTTTTCATACAATTCGAATTTTTTCAAAAAAACGAAGCGAAAAATCGAAATTCCGGAGGTTTTCCAGCCGACGGGCTTAAATTTTAAGCAACCCCAATTTTTTTCGTTCAAATCCCTCCGGCCAGTTCTCCCATCAATCGTATACCTCTCCTCCTCGTTTCGCAGTTTTATATATTACCTAAACTAAATATAGCATTATCCTTCAAAGTCCATACGGTGTAATTTATTAAAGGGATCATAACTATTAAACTAGGGGCTGAGCCCCTAGCCCTAGCGGCTTCGCCGCCCACTATTTTTCCCCACCCCACCGGCGTGACCCGTCTGAGGGGCTTCATTTAATCTCTTCAACTAAACCGCAAGGCCAAAAGTTCAGATTTTAATTTGGAAATCAAAAAAAAAATATTTTTTTTTTAATTTCAAAAAAAGAAATATATTTTTTTTTAATTTAAAAAAAAAATATATTTTTTTAATTTCAAAAAAAAAAAAATTTTTTTAATTTAAAAAAAAAATATTTTTTTTTTAAATTTCTTGTGTGATTACAATGGTTTATTATTGATAAACCAAAAATGTATTCAGAAATTTCAATTTATTTCGAATTTCAAAATTTTTCAAAATATTTTTCTGAAATTTCAAAAAAATTTCGAAATATTTTTTATTGTTTCACAATTTTGCTCTAGCCGTTGGAGTTTTTTCAAAACGCGATTTGAAAGTTTCAACTTTGGACGGCTCTATCTCCGCGGAGGTGAAAGCAAACCTCACAATTGTAATTACAAAAATGTAGGAAAATTAACTTGCTACAACTTTGCAATGCACTTAGCTTATGTAAAACTTGTTAGTTTGAGCACTACGTCGCCCGATAGTTGAAACTCTGCGAAGCCAACTTTTCTATTAAATGAGAATGTAATGAAATGGCATGGCGGAAAAATTTTCATGGTTCCGCCTCGATGAATTTTTGACGATTCGGCTACTCGACTATCCTCGCCGCGAAAGATTGGCCAATTCACCTTGAGACAGCACAATTTCCAACCAGGAGTTAAGATTTGTTGAAATCCGCAAGGGGCTGGTGTAACTCTACTAAGCTCCCCAAGCCCCAGAGGCCCGCGGATTTGATTAGGGGTTCCCTGAAGGTGGGGCCTAACTAGACGTTCTACAACCTGAGGAAGGAAGTCACTTTCCGATATTTCGCTCGGCCCGCTTGAAAAACTTTGACCCCCGGTGACCTTCCTTTGCCAAGCCCGCGGTCAGGAGGCGAAAAGTTCTTTTGAAACTGCCAGTCTGGAAATGAAGAGCGTATGACTTCAACGAGACAGCCGCGATGACGTAGTCGTGGGGTCAGCCGTCCAAATAATTATCCGTTATTTTGTCGGCTGTCTTCAAAACGATGAAGGAACATGTCCTTGTGATTTTCATACGACTTCCAACGACTGGATGGTCACTTAGCGAGAAAACTCATCCTATTTCAAGCATCAAAGTCACTCGTATGGTGATTCGAAAGTTCTCATATTCATCTTCTCAGTTTCACCTATACATTGATCACGATAATTGTCGGACGTTTTCACCAACGATAAAAATCAGGCCTCAACAACTCGCACTTTATATTGTTACTCGGATCGATTAAAAATAAAATTTCATCAAAATTTTATCACAAAAAATATTGGTGCGATTGCGAAATCACGTTATTACTACGGAGTAAATGGAAGTATTGTGATCGTCTGAAAAGTCGAATTTGGAACCGAGGAACTGGTGGAAGAAATTTTCGTAACACTATACTCAGAATCACTTTCTGAACAAGTGTGTCCATCTATCTATGGTGGAAAGAATGACATAAATCGCGAATATCTCCCTGAAAAATGAATGAAACTCAATGAAATGTCTACACCAACCCTTGTAATGTCCACTGGATTTCTACAAATAAACTCTTTGATTTGATTTGATTTTTTTGAAATTTTCACAAAATGTTTTCCTATTGAATGAACAAAATTAGCTTTTATTGAATTTCGGATATTTCACTGTGCATTTGAGATATATAACGGTTCAAAGTTTTTCCTTTTTCGATTTTTACTATTGCTATAAGAGCAAATATTTTTCTACGTTTGAGGTCTTAAAATGTTCATTAGGTTAGCAGATTATAGTTGATTTTTGTCGATTGAGTCACACACCTTACATATACACGTTATAAGTTTTTTTCACGATTTCACTTGTGCGAAATTTGTATTTTGATTCGTACAGGCTGCACAAATCAATATATTCGAACGCGCAAGGTCTTGAAATATATGGGATAGCTATTGAATAAACTCTCATTTTCATCAAGTGGGTCACAAAAAGTACTTCCGCATAATCCGCAAATTGATTATATTCTGATTTTTCAAACTGCAAAAATTATTAAATTTAAACGCTGGGGGACTTGAAATGTTTTATTATGTCAGCTGAATTTCGATTGATTTTTATTATTGTTTTTCAATTACAATTGTAGAGTAATAACATAGCGGACTTAGTTATAGTAGACTCCTTGATTTTGTAATTGGTTATTCCTGATACCGACTCAAACATGGAAGTACTGTGTGATCTATCCACACTGGTTAGTACGTATTCCTGCATGAATATTTTTAAATTGCAACTTGAATTGGAATCGGAAAAGTATTGATATTGGTAAACGTTGGTAGTTTCTATCGTGAGAAGCTCAGTTGAAGCTGTATTTTCTCATGAATGAGTACCTTTTAAGAAGAATTTATCCAGACCGTTCAGATGGTCGATTCACTCAGAGATACACAATAAATTATGTTGAAATTTTCCACAAACTCCCTTGTTTTTGCTTCCTACGAAAAGTTTTCTTCTCACTTTTTTCCAGCTATACGCGAGGAAAATTATTCCTAGGTAAAACTAGGAAATTCGCTTCAATATTAAAACACTGCAGATGATTGTACAGTGGTTAATTATTCCGTTGCTTCAATAATGATTTAGGAAAACCAGCATAGGGTCCACCGTATGGCTCTACGTTGCCCTAAAGATGCCCGAACGGGCAAAAGTGCTCGGCAAGCAAATAAAGAATCGGAAAATGAGTTGCCTTGGCTTTTCCCCTCACAACCCCTGGACATCGAAATATATTTTGGGTTTCGTATTTTTTCTCAACGACGAAAACACAGCATAAGCCGGAAGTGCTGTGTGTGATCCAAACTATACAACACAAGCTTTGTGAATGTGGTCAAAGTTGGTCATATTCGTAGCAAGGATACCCGAAAATACAATAGCGCTCGAATAGAACAACTTAAAATGCGTTTTACGATGAAGTACTGGGTGGGATCACAATAATAAAAATCTAGCGATATTCGACGGTCATTTAAAAAATTTTAAGTCTTCCCAGTATTCATTTTTGCGGTCTGTAAAAATCAAAGTACTGTCAATGTGCTAATAAAGCGGAAGTATCGAATGTGACTCAAGTAATAAAGATCAGGCATCATTCAACTGCCGTCCCAAACGTTTCAAGACCTTGTACATTCAAATATATTGGGTTTTCCGGGAGAATCGAAATACAAAATATGTACAATTGAAATCGTGAAAAAAGCTAATATCTTTGAGGTACTGTGTGTGACCCAATATAGAAAAAACTATGTAATCTGCTTACCATAACGAATATAAGAAGACCTCAAACGTAGAAAAATATTTGCTCCTATAGCGATTGTAAAAATCGAAATAGGAAAAACTTTGCACCGGTATATCTCAAATGCACAGTGTGATATCCGAAATTCAACAAATAAAAGCTAATTTAGCTCATTCGCTAGGAAAACATTTCCTGAAAATTTCATCGAGTTTCGTTCATTTTTCAGGGAGATATGTTGATTTATGTCAGTTTTTCACCACAGACAGACAGACACACAGACACTTGTTCAGAAAGTGTTTCTGAGTATACTACTATGAAAATTTCTTCCATCAGGACCTCGGTTCCGAATTCGACTTTTCAGACGATCTCAATACTTCCATTTACTACGTAAACATGGAAGTAAAAATGGGAAGTTGAGTAAGCAGATTCAATAAATACTTTTTATTCGAAAAATAAATAAGTAAGAAATCTTTTGACATTGTTCAACTACGGGCAGCAGCTGTGCAGTTTGACGAGTATGCGTCGATTCGAGGATCCACGATGCATGGGACCTGTTTGGAGTAAGCGAAGTCGTACTGAGGCGAATTCGGTCCTTGGGGCATCCTGTTGAAATCTTGACGTGGACCGGCGGGATATGATGAAAATCCGTCCGGATAATATTGCTGATACGGGTCCTGGTAAGGATTTCTATTAGGTCCATTATCGCCTCCAGCGTTCGGAATTGTACGATAGTTGTACGGATCAGCGAACCCAGACGCGTACGTGCTGTACGGATTGAAGCCCGGATAATTTGAAAACGGTTGTCCTCCCGGGTAGGCATACTGAGGATTTTGCTCGTTTCCGTTCGTTTGGTCGCCGTTTTTATTCGGATATTGTCCCGGATATTGCTGCGCCGATGTTGGAGTGAATCCAGGGTGACCCTGGTTTTGATAAGGGCCGAATCCGAAACCAGGATAGCTCGAAAATGGCGAATACAGGTTGCTCTGCTGGCCGAAAAACTGGTTGAATCCGTTTTGCTGCTGCTGCGGTTTCAATTCTTGTTTTTCGAACATTTGCTGAGGATATTCGATGCGGATTTGTGCGCTCGTATCAGGCAACGAGAATTTCACATTGTAGCCATCTTTCGTCTTCTTTATTCGCACGTCGTCGCCTTCGATTTTGATCGTGAAATGTTTCTCGCTGTTCTGCTCTTTGGGCGGTTGTATTTTTATCGCAAAATGTTTCTTCTGAGGTTTTTCCGTCGTTTCGATCGATTCGTCCGCCGACTTATTCGCTTCATCCGATTGTTTAAAAGAAGCGTTCCTTTTGTCAATCGAGGTCAGATGTTTGGTGGCGTGCAGGAGATCTTTCAAGTCAGGGTCGAAAGTTCCGTTTTCGCTCTTGATTTTCATCGGCGCCTTGATATGCCTCAATACTTCGGCCAGGTCGGAAATTTCGTTATGATGCGGCGACTTGTTGCTCACGGGAATTATGTAAATCATAGGTCTCGGCGGCTGGCGGATTTTCTCGATCGACGGTGTCGTTATTTCGACCGGACGTTCCGTCGATAAGACTTTCTGCTGCTCGTACCTAACGGCCGCTTGATTGGCTGCAGCGTCGACTAAGCCGCGGAATATAAAACCTATCGTCCGTTTGTGTCTGTCACCGGCGTCATCCTCGGCCACGGCTACAACAAGCACAGATAAGCACAAGCACGCGAAAGCGCGAAAGACGAGGGCGACCGGCCGTCTCATGACTGGGTGCGTACACGTTGCAGAAAGCCCTATATATAAACGACGATGATGTAATTTCGTATAGAAAAGCGTCCGCGGTCCGGTGCTTCTTCTTCACCTGGTACTTAGTGCCGCAAAAGAAGGACGGGCTAGCAAAAGTTCGCAGCTCAAACGTCCGCTCTTTGTGCAGTTGCATCACGGCAATCAATCGTGATCTATGTCATAGTAAATGTCTAGTTATATATTACCGTTGTACAATTTACAAATATTATATTGTGTATTGGGCTTGACCCGTGTTGTTGTTAAATAAATAAATAGTATAATAACGTAGAAATATCTAGCGTGCAACGGTTTTACGACTGGAAATTTATTCCTTTGCTGTTCAGACAGAGAGAAGAGAGAGACAGGGGATGGGTGTGAGAGCGAGAGAGAGATTCTCCAGAGATAATAACGAAAGACATTATTTCCTTTTTGATCCGGGAAAGAAGGAACTAGTCCACTTCAAAAACTTTTTTATTACTTGGACGTCAAAAACTAAGTTGACCTCAACAGCATCGTCACCCCTCTCCATCAGCCTGATATTCTCTCATCACCCCTTCCTCTCATCATCAGTCTTCCACTTTTATTAAATTCAAGTGTGAGTACAAATAACTGTAATCCTAAAGTTTTATAAAATAATAATTATAGACAAAACGTTATGGTAATGCTGTGATAATAAATTTTTCTTTACAAATCGAATAAAAAATATTTGAACACTGTGATTTTAGGTTAACCAATGATTAATATATATTTCTCTAGTTCATAATGCAAGCGGAAGACTAGTGATGAGAGGAATGAGAGAATAACTAGCTGATGGAGCAGGGTTGACGAGCATACGATTTGGAAGCCGATGAGGCCAACTCATTTTTTGGCGAAACGTCCTAATAATTAACGAAGATCTTGAAGATTTGTTTTTGAAGGAGTTTTTGAAATGCTGTATCTTTACTCTCCTGATCAAATTGAAGATGGTAAAATAAAAATCCTGGTTATCAACAAGAAAATCGAAAGACGATGATCCGTTTGAATGATTGCAAAGATGACTATTATTAAGCAGTATTTTACTGAGAAAATACCGATTCATATAATTTAGATGTGAGTTCGGTGAGACAAAATGGGTTTGAATGAGAGCTAAACTGCACTTTCCAAACGAGCTTACATAAAAATAACAATAATAGTTAAAGAGGTTCGTTAAACAATTTTTCAGCGATTTTTTCTGAAAATTCAACCGTTTATTATGATTATAGATTAAAAAAACCTCAAAATTCTCGACGTTTGGGCCTCTCAAAACTTTTCTGAAGTATAGCGTACGCGCTAGCTTCAAATAATACAAATCAAACATGTCTAAACAACATATTATCAAAGTTAAAGACTCTTGAATTTTTTGAGCCCTCAAAAACATGGTGTCTATTATTTTTTTGCATTATTAAATATATTTTTAAATATTACTTCATGAAATTCCTCCCACATTAAGATTAATTTTCGATACTGATTCATGGTATCTTGAAAGAATGATAAGCTCATCGAGAAACGATCTAATAATCGTGATTCAATTGGGGCGAATCCAGAAGGGCAGTTCAAGGGTAAAGCCTTGTTTGCGAACTTGTTCGTCTGTTCAATAGAAGTTTGCGAAACTCCCCTCTCAGATGTATAGAACCCTTTGTCTTTTTTGTCTTGCTCGTTGCGCAATTTTTTCGAAACGGTTTTACCACCTTGGTAACGTGCGAGCTCAATTTTATCAATTTTAGTACCGAAAAAGGTGATTTTCGTTAGGAAACCGACAGTCGCGATTTTCAAAATGCACAACATTTAAGATTTAACATTTTAAGATTTTAAAAGCGTTTCTTATAGTAATAATAGTGGGAATAAGTGTATCGTCACTGTAAATTTGTACGAACAGTATCATCTCGAATTCCTCGTTCTACTCAATAGAAAATCAAGGGCATCTGCCGTAAAAGATCGAAGTTTTTCTACAAAAAAGTCCATCTCACCTAGAAACAGTTGGTAACATCCAGTAGCTATAATCGCAAAGAGAGCGACCAATTTGGCGTAGGTGAAGCAATCTTGAACCATCGTCGCCCATTTCACGTCCCAGCAGTTGATGAAAGTCAAGAGCACTGAAAAACAAGATTACAAGAAGGATAATCTTTTTTTCTCGATGCAAATGGGTATCTCAAGGTGTTCCTCGATAATTTTTTATTTTTTAATTTTTTTTCAAAAAAAGGTTAATTAAGTAATAGTAGGTAAGAAAAAAATTGAATTTAGAGAAGATATTACTCCTTTCCTTCAACCATGATTTTATAAGACCATCAATTTTTGATAATCACTTGTCAAAACATTCGTGTGAGTGTGAATGAGTATATATTATAAATAAATAAATAAATCTTAACAACAGATTGGTAACTATAAGGGGAAGCTCTATGCTCTATGGTAATTTTAATCATTTTTATTTTTTATTTTCCTTGTCGTCGCATTTTTTATGTCCAAGAGATGTGAAGGGGCTGTGGTCCTTATGGCTCTACGTCACCCTGAGGAAGCCCGAATGGGCGAAAGGGCTCGGCCAGCAAATAAATGACGAGTCGCCTGGATTTCCTCTCTCTCACGCCTTTTACACACTTTTATTTTTATTAATTTTCAAATTGAAAGTTAATTTTTTCGCCGAATGGTACAGATGAATAGAGTGTGACGAGTGTTTTATGAGCGTTCCAACGAGTACTGAACGATTTTTGAAGCTCCGAAAACTCTCGACCCTTATGCCAAATTTCTGAAAATCGAAATTGATATCAAATACACATTTGTCTGCTAAGCGTTGGATAATATGAATTTTCCCCCTCAAAACCCCTCGAAAATACCCTTAATACTAAGGTGGAGATTTTGTTATAGAATTGAGCCATTGTAGGACCAAAATTGATTTTTAGTGAATATTCCAAAAAGCTTCTATAGTTTTATCAGACAAGTTTTGAAAACGTACGGCGGACGGACAAAATTATATTTTATTGGATATTCGTATTCTACACACCTTGAAACGTGAAACATCAAATTTTTAGGGAGTTTGAAAAAAAATTTCATGGACGACTGTAATGGTTTATTATTGAATAAAAACCAAAAATAAGCTCGGCACGAGGAGGCGTTATGAAGTGATTCATAGCGAAGTTGCCGGAATGGAAGTTACTTGTTCACTTCTGCGTGAGCTGTAAAATGTCTGTGTTAGTGCGAGTTGACGATGTGAAAGATCGTAGTTGGAACCGACGGCAATGAGGCGTCTCGTCTATCAATCATGAAAACTTTTCGCGAGGAGTATCATTTTTCCTGCCTATCTTCTTTAAGATGACAAGAGCTACAAGTGAAATTCGTATGGAAACGTCGGAATACTATATGTAAGAGGCTTTTCTTCGTTAGACGAATGAAGCCAGCCCACGAATAAGATAAATTCCTCGTTCTACTGTTTAAATAAATAGCTGTAATACCAATTAATGAGGAAAATCCGGTTCGATTTGTTCCTACAATAAATAGAATCCTGATTTTCATTAGGTGAATCGAGCTTTTTAAGCTATAATGTTTTGATATTTATAACGATGAACGAACTATTTATAATCATACGTATCTATATAATTCTAAATGTGCTTCATTATTTCCAAGGTCTATGCGGTCTATAATTATTAACGTTAGTTACAATCTCGACACGTTTTTACGTAGTTTCCTGCTCAATGAGTAGTCGCATTTTGACACGTTTTGACACATTTTGACATTCCCCATAAATACACGGTATTAATACATGTTTTTTTTGTCACTTTTTTTAATAGTTTTGATTTTTATTTTTATTTTTTTTATTTTGCAGTGTATTTACTGTTTAAATTTATTTATATTTTTATGTCTTGTTATGATTTATTTCTTAATATTTAATTTTATTTACTTTACTTATTTTTTTAACTTTATTTATTTAGCTTACTTATTAATACGTTAGTTATCCTATTTTACTTTATTTGTTATTCCATTTCATTCTACGTGTATATTATGTCTTTGTTAAAGTATAATTGTAGCGACCATTCAATAATAGCTAAATAATTAAACGAGACATTCTTCAACGAACCTGGCCATGACATCAAATTGTAACGGCACCTCTTTAGACAGGGGTCAATCTTGAAAATTGTCTTTTTCACAGTCTAGGTGTTTGCGTAATACACTATCATAATAAGCAGTCGAACCAACGGTGCGAAAACATGACTAATTCCACTTTGCTAAATGGAAGCTATCGATCCGTCCTGGAATTGTGTCACTCCCAGCATCGAGGCGGGAGCCAGGGATAACACCTTTTGGTATCTGGACTCGTTCAAATTCGCCATCTTCCTTTCGTATTTGCATATCAGAGAACAAAAATTATTTTCGCCAGTTCGACTGACTCAGTTGATCACGGAGGACGCCGAGGTTTTTCTATAATATCAAAACCCGACATGGGATACGGGACCGTGCCTTACAACTCCGTTATTATTGTCCTTACGTTGAAAATTGCATACGAGGCAGACAGTAAAATTACTATGGGACGACGAGCTTCTTTCGAAACGTAGAATTTTACGAAAGTTTAATTGCTATGGTGGGCGAGGAAATGTTACCCGTAGCATGAACAACCGAGGCGCACACTATCGCCTTCTTTTGCCAATTATATACTCGAGGTTATACCGTCGAATCGCGAAGTCTAATTCGGTAATTTTTTTACTGTTAACGCTCGAAAATGGAACGCTTTCAATTTTACACCTATACTATGATCTTCGATCGATCGTAAAAACATAAAGAAACGTGCAGAAATTGTCGCAAATTTTTACACGGAATATTTGCTGTTTTTCTTCATTTTGTTTGTTATAAAATAAACCATTTTGCAGTTGCCCAAGAAAAAAATTGTTTCACGCCACTCGAAATTTGATGTTTTACGTTTCAAGGCACGTAGAATCCGAATATTCAATTAAAAAATCCTGTCGGTCTCCCGTACGCCGTCAATACTTTTTCTGACGAAATTAAAAAAGCTAAATTCTTGGCATTTTCACCAAAAATTAATCTCGGCCCGACAGCGGCTTTAGCCAAGTCGCTATCTCAATTTTAGGGGTATTTTTAGGGGGTTTCAAGAGAGAGATTCGTATTTACGAAAATTTGGTATAAATTTTTATAGATTTTTGTGCGCTGAATCGAATGAGACCATCGCATTGTCAATAGCTTTTGTGGTAAATTTGGGAGATTTACAGAAATTTGGCATTCGGGTATAACTCAAGAGTTTTTGGAGCTATAAAAATCGTTTTATACTCATAGGAATGGTCGTCAAACACTCTCTTCAGCTATACAGTTAGGTGAAAAATTTAGCTTTTAATGTGAAAATTAAGAAAAATAAAAATGATTAAAATTACGATAGTTGCTACAGAGTTTTCCCAGTTTTCCCTTATAGTTAGGTACCAATCTGTTGATAAGTGGAAACGTTCATAAATGTTCCGACAAGTTAATATCGCAAATGGATGGTCTTCTTAAATTATTATTCAAGCAAAAAAAATAAACCACTGTACAAACATTTGCAGGGTTTTTATTCTATATTACAACTGTTAATTTTGTTTAGGATAAGTCCAATTTCTCGGGAGTGATTGGAAAATGTATATGATAATACGTGATTTGCTTATAAATACAAAATTGATCCTTTTCCGATGTGAAGCACTTTTTAGAACCATTCTCTCCTCCGAAGGAGAAAATTCTGCTACCGGTCTACACGTAGACTCGTAATATTCAGTAGTGATAGGAAAATAGCCGCAAAAGAATATACCTGACTCAACCTTGGCTGGATATTCAATTCAATTCCGACGACTGAATACGAATGGGTATTTTCCATTATCAAGGAACACTAGGAAAGAAAATACGTAAAGGAATAGCGAGCTCCAGTTTTGCAATAATAGACGATCTCGTAAAGAAGATCATTTCAGAAATCATCATACGAATATACCGATTTTGACACAAAGATACCGATATTACAGCGTATAAAAAAATTATTGTATGACGTTATTTCGAATGATGTTCGAATTCGAAGCACGGACCTTTGTTCCTATTTGTAAAAGACGCTCAATCACAAAATGTCGAGCGACGACCTCAAAAAGTTGGCCAAACGAGCGACACCACTCTTCGCACTCTTCTCTTCACCCAGTGACATCACAAGATCGATCTGAGACGTCATGACTGGAAACTCCCGCCTCTCAATCATGAAGGACAATAGTAGGACTAGACAAATTAATCTTTCAGCTTATGCAGCTAGTGCTTTGGAAGATTCGTTATAAGGTAGTTTTGGTAAAAAAAAAAGGCTCAACAACTTTTATTTGCAGAAAAATGAATCGGTTCTTAGGATGAGTCTTCGAACTGTACGATTTTTGGTTCATTATTCGATGATATTGGTGTATTATTATTGATGATTCATTCCAAGCGTACAAAAAAATCTGACCCAATTCAAAATTTTATTGTATTTTTTAAGGTTTTTGGTTAACTATTCAATAATGAACTGTTCAATAATAAATTATCGCCCAAAAAAAAAATTTCTAACCCCCTCTAAATTTGGTGTTTTACGTTTCAAGGCATGTAGGATCCGAATATCCAATAGGAAAAATTCTGTCAACACTTTTCTGACGAAACTATAAATAATAAATTCTTGAAGTTTTCACCAAAAATCAATCTCGGTCTGACAATGGCTCAATTCATTTGCCAAATCGCTTCCTCAATTTTAAGGGTATTTTTGGGGTTTTGAGGGGGAGAAAATTAATATTTTCCAACGTTCTTTAGAAAAAGGCGTATTGGTATCAATTCCTATACATTTTTGGACGCTGAATCGAATGGGACCATCGCGGGATAGATGACTTTATCGGTTCTCGAGTTATCGCAGCTTTTTTGTTAAATCTGGGAGATTTTCGGAATTTTGGCATGGTAAATTTGGTAACTTGAGGGTTCTTGGAGCTATAAAAATCGTAATATATTCGTGGAATGGTCGTTAAACACTCCATAAATAAATTTAGCTTTAAATTTGAAAATTTAAAAAAAATTAAAATTATTAAAATTACAATAGTTATGCTACAGAGTTTTCCCTTATAGTGATGTTAGGTAGAAACATTCAAAAATATTCGTAATAATTACTATCATAAATTAAAGCTCTTCTTAAGTAATTATCGAAGGATTAATAAACCACTAAACAATCATTTGCTGCGTTTTCCTTTGTTCGACAAGTAGGCAACGGCAAATCGTGGTAAGGTTCTATTAGCTCAGACGCTACTTATTATATGTACCCGCTCTTGAGATGCTAGACGAGCCTGACGAATCGTTTGAGAGCGAAATCTTCCTAGACAAGCACTCAAAACGCGCACTTTTCGTTCCCCGTGTAGTCGCAGTGGTTTTTCAATTAACAGTAAATTTTCCCTGAGCCATAATTCACCGCGAACATGAGATAATTGATGTAACGATCATGGCCTGGAGGAGACAATATGAAATCGATTCCGCACTCGGGAAATTACTACCGCAATAGAGCCGAGAACGGCACGCGGGTGATTCTGCGAGACGTAATAAGTATTCAGCTCAAAATCGGGGTCATCCGACCGTGGAATTCTTCGTCGTAAATGCTCTAAAATGAATTAAAGGTCTTGCATCTCGAGGAAATGACAGTTCTCGGCTATTTACGATCGTCTGTATTACTGTTCGACCGTTCACGATGACATTGACTTTCTAGACGACCTAAGCAATAACTTCGTTCTAATAGCGGACTCAGGTAGGCGTAGATTTGAAAAATTACCATCGTTTACTTGGAGCGACGTAAATTTGAAAAAAATTGCCCAAGGATCAGTTACGCCAGACAAATGGTTCGCTTCAAGTGTATGATATTCTTTCAAAATTACTCTCGAACCTTGTAAATCCTTTTGGAATCCTTGGAGAAATGTAAGAAGCTTTGCATCATTGAATTCGAGGCAATAAATGTCGTCGGATCGAAAATGAGGGGCTCGTCAGTAATATGAGCGGGATGGACCGATCAGCCCTGCGGAAATCCGCTTTCAAAAGGAACCTCTTAGCAGCCTCTAACAATCTCTTCTTGCTCCAGAATATGAAAATCGTGTCGGGAATTTCGCATCACTTTCAGCAATATTTCCAGTTGATTTGTAAATCAATCGTCAGTAAATTTGGGAATTTGCAAAACTCTTGATTAAAATTTGGCAGTAACATTGCTGTAGCAGCTGAAATTAGGCTTAGTTCGTATTCGTCTCTGTACCATAACAATTTTTTTTTTTTCATTTATAAAATTTTGAAAATGATTTCTTAACATTTTTTATTTAGATGTTGAGCAGAATATTCATCATTTGGCGTGGGTTGTCCTTTGCGTATATCTAAAGATATGTAAATGTCGCTGCTCTTTTGTACGGATAAGTTTAAGATGAAATACCATCTCACCTTTCGCGCGTAATTTAATGAAGTTCGAAAAAGTCTACGACGTGAGTTACCGTTCAAGTGGGCCAACCAGCAACCCTGGAGATGACAGGTTAATTATCTTGTGCCTGCTCTTTTCGATAATAGGAACGCTCAGATCGAGACCAAAACGTCTCTCAACCGGTGAGAAATTCCGTTCAATTTAAGAGACAGCAAAAGTATTAACCATTTATTCAGAAACAAAAGAAAAATCCGTGCTGCATTTTATTTTTAATCGATTCTAAATTTTATTTCCTACAATTTTAATCGCAAAAAAAAATTTCTAAAACAAACCCAACTTGGTGAAATATTTGTCTACAGTGAAAACTTCAAAAAATGAGTAATGAAAAAACCAAGCTATTTCGAGACAATTAAAGAAACATTGACACTGTATTTTCGAAAATTGAAAACCCCGAACAGTGACACATCAAGAACAAAAAAACTATTGTTGTAACAGTCAAAACCAAAGGTCTTTTATAAGTTAAAATTTTTTAAATTTTTATAAATTACTCACAAATGCAGACGATGGCCAATAGTCGAGCTGCCGAATCGGGTGGATCGCAATCAGGATAGAACGGCTTCAGGACGTATATAGAAAACGTAAGTGCGACTATCGCCTGCGAACACGGGCGGACAATCATGCACTCCACCCATAGGCGTACGAACGCCATAAACGGGCCGAAAGTTTCCATAATGTACGCATAGTCGGCGCCGCTTTTGCGGATCATGCAACCCAGCTCAGCGTAGCAGTATGCTCCTACCTGTTGGCAAAAATCGAACAACCACGAGCACTCTCAAGTTAATATCAATTATCTGTTCTTCCTACAAACACTTGTTTTTTTTTTTTTTTTTTTTTTTTTATACAAACAACATTCCAACTCTTTTTTTTGTCCTTTAGAAGCTGTCTATTATATCGAGGGTAGAATCGATTCGAACGCCGCGTTAGACCGTCTACAAGGAAGAATGTCAAAAGGAAACAATAGCCATCGCAATTACTGCGAACGCAAGCAGATATCACGTTTCGTAATATGAACCGCGTAGCTCGAATACTTGTTTTTGTAAAAGTGTAGAATTCCTTATAAAAAACCACCGCTTTTTTCCTACAAACATAAATCCAACTGAATGGTATCTCGTTGAATGTATTTTCAATAATTTTTCACCGTCGGGTACGATCAATAATAGAGTTGAAATTGAGTATTTTCCAGACCAAATCACGGTGAAATAGATGGAACGTTAATTTCGCAAAACTTGCTCTTCATTTTCAAAATTTAAAAAAGTTGTTCTCAGTATTTTAAAATTATTAACTAGTCGGTTGTACAACTACGGTCCTGTGGTTCTTCGGAATACACTTAGTGTTGGATTTTTGTAATTTTCAACATTCATTTTCCTCGGCTACAAATATTATAATAACTACATTTTTAATTTCATTTTATTTATTTATTATTTTTTTTTTTTGTGTTATTTTAGTGTTTACAATTACCATTGAAAATATTCCAGAGGCCAGCCATACAATGAGAGCAGTGTTAACCGATCCAGTGTTGAGCAGGACGCCCGTAGGTGAGACGAAAATGCCCGAGCCGATGATACTACCTACAATGACCGTGATGCCGTTGACCAGGCTCATTTTCGCTTTGAGTTTGACCTCCCCTGAAAATTGTACAAAGAATAGGATAAACCGCGTGAACACCTTTGAAGAAAATTTGAAATCTTCGAAATGCCTGAAATAATTTTTAAGAAAAGTAATGTTAGCGAGATTCGTCTGCTTCAAATTATTTTTAAACAAGCTCAAAAGAGAAGTGCAATTTTTTCGAATCATTCAACGACAAAAAATTAAGTTCGCATTTTTTTCATTTTCTTCTTGAAGTAAACTGGCGAAAAATTGGGCGATTTGGTCATGGAATTAGCGAGTTTTTCAGCTCGTAGAGTAATAATCAGAAATACCTCCATCAGCTTCGCCTGGATTTTCAGCCAACGGAAGATCTTCATCTTCTCCCTTGATGGAGGACTTTTTCCTCGACTTCCCCGTCATCTCTGTAACATAAATAAATATAAAAACTAGATGATGTCTAAAAACTAGATCCATTCTTCATCCCGTTGAAACAATTTTTTTTTTCTTTTAATGAACTTAAATTGCATGATAGTGAAATGACAAAATAAATTTCGTGTTATCCAATTTCGCTGAAAATTATGCTGTTTGTTTTTCTAATTTGCTCAATTTTGAATAGCTCACCAGAAAAAGCTGACTTTTTTCGGCTGGGCCGTTTGCGATTTTGTCTTAGAAAATACCTTCTTTTTTCTCATCTTAAAACAGCCGGCTCAACGGCGCAATTCTACCAAACAACCGCTTTAATGACGAATTTTTCAGAAAATTATCCAAATAATTGTGCCCAGTTTTGCACTGTCGTCGGTGAGTGAACGGATTTATATTTTTATTGGTTCGGTGGTATATTATTATATAATAGCACTAATTTCATTACGACCTTGATCCGCTTTCTTCGTCAATTTCGAACACTGAACCCGCGCGTTTGGAGAATAATTATTTCTCCACTCGACCGGCTACTTCACATATGCGTCGAGATAGCTTTAATCGTAGCAACTCTTTTAATCTGAAGACTAACTCCCACCATAGCTCCAGAATCCTGTTCTTCCTAGGCGTTTTATTCGGTCAACGTGTCTCACTGCTCAAGGTCGGCTCGTCCCGTGCGGATTGTTTTGCATTTCTCGGGACATGACGTAAACGTATGATCGGATTGACGGTCAGCAAGTGCTTACAAGGGCAATGACGAGAGTAATCTTCCTAGAGTCATTTGGGTTATATGAAACACAAAAGAGCCGAGTTGAGTTTGAAAATATGGCCGAACATTAAATATACGAGAGTGTAATCAATGGCGAAACAGTTCAAGATAATAATTCTTAATAATAATAAAATAAAATAAACAACTAAATTTAAAAAAAATGGATTAAATTGAATTGTGTTATATTTGTTTACTATAACTTACAAGAGTTAAAAAACCAAGGCAACACAGTTGATTATAAATTATTGCAATAAATAATATTTCATTGTTCTATAGAGACCTATTCCTCTATAATTTTCTTTCAACTGATTTTTTTTTTAAATTTTTTTTATTTGCTTCTATGGCGCTTTTGGAAATTATTCCGTTGGTAATATTTTTCGTAGTTCTGGGTGAAAGGAAGATTATTTTTTCGTCAAGCTTACGAGCACCCAATAATAAGATCACTTACATTTCGATGGTTTTAACTCCTTGGTGAACTAATAACTAGAAGACAAAGAGACGAAAAATAAATCGTTGAAACCATCACGGTAGTATCGCGAAGTGTCTCATTTAATTCATCAACGGTATTGATGAAGTTTTATCATGTTCAATATTTACTATTTTATCGATGAACCATTTTGCTGAGTCTAAACAAAAAAAAAACACTCTTCACCATTTTAAACGGAATTCGACCCTCATAACACAACAAAACACTTCAAATTTCACTAAAAGTCGAGTTCAACTGTGAAATAAATAGCCGCGTTAGCGAAAAATCGAAAATTTGCTAGACCTATTGGAAAAAATGAGAGGGACTCAGGTCACCGAGGATGAACTCGTCTCCAGTCTGCGAACCAACTGGCATCAAAAGACACCAAAATTAACGTTCCATATTTTATCGGATTTGCCATTGATCGCTATTTGAGCGAAACCCAAGGTTATCGTAAGAGATACTATTTTATTACCAGGCTCAACTACAATTCAGTTCTATTACCGATAGAACAACACCATGACAAAACATTTTATCAATCCTTCTCTCGTCGTATAGATAAAATACTACGAATTTACTATAAAGAAAAATTCCACGATTTTCTCATTGAGAATCTAGCGTAGAACTCGAATTTTGAGTCAAAATGAAAATACTTTCTTGGCTTCTACTTTCTTCAGTTTACCGCGAATTTTTCGATTTCACTATTTTTGTTAATTTTGGTGAAAATGATAGAAATTGCAGGTTATATCGATTTCTGTACATTTTTCTTTGTTCAACATACCTGTTGCTTCTAATGATCCTGTCTTAACGTTAATGCATTGCCGGCACCGGATCTGGAAAAATTAAAAATGTCTGTGAGTGTAAAGTTGCAAAGTGCTCAAGTAGATCCGTCGTCAAAAAATAAAATTTTCATCTCTGTAGGGGAGAGAAAACTCATTAGACTCGGACGACATTTTTAGACCATTTTCTCCCGAAAGACGTGGGAAATTAGCCGTAATTAGATATTGGATAACACATAGTACTTCCGCGATATAGTTAAATTTTGATTCGAAAGGGCTCGGGACCAATTTACGAATTGGTATCCCTCGGATCCAGCAAAAGGTGAACTGTTTCGATTCGGTCCGGGGAAAAAAGTAGTTAATACTTAGAGCAAGCGGATTTGCATACTCGCTCATTTGCTTGGGAATAAAAATATATAAGTTTGCCTCGTGTGCCCACGCTCGAGTCACGCGGTCGGTCAAATATCAACAGTCGGCGCGTTACATTTTTGCTTTTATTATTTGTTTGTTTCTCGAACCTCATTCCAGCTGAGAAGAAACCTGTGGGATCGCTTCAGTGGAATAAAAATGAAAAATCGAACCAGAAACAAGGGGCTCGACCGACACACCTTTCAGCTGGAAGTTCCTCGTTCGCTTGATTCTATTCTATATTTATATTAGCATGAAAGAAGGACATTTTTTCTACAATAACTGCCTGATATAAAGAAATCACAATATTCAATAAAATCTCGCAAAATAAGTTATCCCAAATAAATATGTTAAGGAAAAGAAAATGAAACACGTTTAATAAAATGAAAAGTTAACGTTTAAAAAGTTGGAATTAATCGATTCCAAAAAAAGTCAGGCGAAATTGAAACATTTTGAGCCTCGGAAGCGTTTTGAATATTCTTATTGCCGGGAATACATTTTGAACAGGCAAATCCGACAGTCTCGACTCATGTAGCCTCGATTGTGGATTTGAATGGTCACCCACTTCCTTCGAGCAATTGGTCATTTTGCCCATTACGTTGTTTTACAGTAGAGCGAGGATTCCGACAAGAGTTTGTACAATGTAGACACTATTAACTTTACAATCTTCGATGGAACAGCGTATCTATCATAATACGTTTCAATTTTTTATCTCCCCATGAGATTTACCAAATGAATTCTGAAGTAGGTAATATTTATTTATCATCTAAAAAAATATATTAATTAATTTAATCATTGTAAATTCCCCTTTGTAATACCTTACGGTTATACAATAAACGATATTTCATTTCATTTCAATTCCAAGTCGAATTTGGTGCGATGTGAACTGAAATAAATTCAAAATACTTAGATTTTACGAAGGCCCACTCAATTAATCGCTTTTTAGCATTGAACTCGCCATGGCCCACAATTTATCATGTATCGTATTCATTATTTAATTGTCATTTTTATCATTTCCCAATTTATAAGAATATTTCGTCGTCTATCGAAAATTTCCGAGACTCTACTTTATTGAGACTTGCAAATCGAATATTCAGCTATCTTTAGCAGTTTTATTTATATTTTGTACGCGTTTCGCGCTGAAAACGTATTCATCTGAATATTTTATCGGCGAAAAATTTTCCCCAATGCATAATTCGCTGCATAAATGCAAATATGCAATTTTGAAAACAGCAACGAAATAGGCGCGTGGCGCTTCTTTGATAGACCACGTTACGTTGCATATTGCAACGTCGGAGTAATTAAATAGCCCCACCCCTGGATAAACGGCCGTTGAAATTTATTAATTGCCATTCGATTTTTCGTACGTACCCAAAACGATCGATTTTCAATACGAGCTCCGGGTCGTCGTCCACTCGTCGATATCTACGACGGAGCACGCAGCAGCACTAGAGTCTAGAGATGACGAGGAACGACGAGGGTGAGACTGCAGCCATGGTGATCTGTCGGTAGGGCAGTCTACCGCCAACCAACCAACCTTCAGACAACCTACAACGGATAGAGGGTGAGGAGAATACCTAGAGAGCGATGGACGTAGAACAGAAGGATAGGCCGGTCGACTGGAGGTTGGCAGGAGTGCTTGTCTGGCCCCTTATTCTAACCAGGGCTACTGCGGAGGCTGGAATTCGCGAACCGCACGTAATTTATTCGAGCCGGGCACAATAAAATATAATTCGAAGCACGTCTATACGATAGTCGGAGGAACGAATAAAAAATAAAAATTAGCCGTCAAAGTGCAAATATAATGAAGAAAGGAAGGCAATTTTTCGCGATGTAAAGGATCGAAAGGGGAGACGTAAGGGCGAGGGGAAGGGAACACTACTGATCCATATTCTCCACCGCCGGAGGGTTGCGATTCTCCCTAGTTCGACGCACGCGCAGATCCGAAATTTCCCTCTTTCCGTTCCCGTCTCCTGACCGAGGTCCTGGAAGACACGTGGAAATCTGTTGAGAAGGACCACGCCTCCGTGGCCGAGATTCGGAAGCGAACGGTTTGGTCAAACTTGAACCCAACATTTTTCGAACTACTTGTTGGAAATTCGAGAGGAAATTTCGGCAAAAGAGGAGGTATAGGAGTTGATGGAACACGTTGAATAAGAATATAAATCGGAAAATATTGATTTATTACTGTAATAACGTGGCCTAATTCTTTGACCTAGACTATGATAAGATGCTCAAGTTTGGGAATCCTTGGTGGAGTTCGAATTCTTGAATTTTCGAAAAATTGCATTTGATCGAGAAACTAGAAGAAATAAAAAACAACGAGACTCGAAAAATACAAAAGTGCTCAAATAAAATAACTGAAAAAGCGAAGTACTGTGTGGGACAGCAATAATAAAATAAAACGACATTCAGCTGACATAAACATTTTAAAGTCCCCCAGCGTTCAAATATATTCATTTTTGCGGCCTGTAAAAACCAAAATACAAAATGCTAGTGAAACAGTTCTCACAAAAAAGCTCTTACGGTGTGTGACCCCATAGAAAAAAATCAAGCGTCATCAGAAGACCTTGAACGTAAAAAGATTTTTACTCAAATAGCTTGTAAAAATCACAACAGAAAAACAACTTTGAACACTTATATTTTGGAAGTACTGTGTTATACGCAAATTCCGAAAAAAGGCTAATGTGGTGTGAGAGCAATAGATACAAAAATCAAGGGTCATTTGCTCACCATTAGGAATAATTTGAGACTATTATATTTTATGACTCCTATAGCGGTGATATTTCGAATGCGCAGTGTGTTTTTCAAATTTCATTAAAAGCTGAATTTGCTCATTCACTAGGAAAACAGTTCCTGTAATTTTCATTAAGTTTCATTCATTTTTCAGGGAGATACGGCAATTTATTTCACTTTCTGACCGTAGACACACTGACAAACAGACACAGAGACACTTGTTCAGAAAGTTTTTCTGAACCTCCTACTATGAAAATTTTTACTACCTAAACATAGAAAAAAAATTATAGTAATCATTTTTTAGTCTTTTTTGGGTACATAATATACTCGCTCACTTTAATTGCTGATTGTTCAATTTATTTAGGTTTGAAGTAACAAAAAATGTTTGTATAAAATTTATACCAACGTAAGTAAATATGTATAATATTTATTCATAAATAAATGCACAATAAAATTTTCAATCCGTAGCAACGATTCATAGAAAAGAACCAATCTCATATTATAGAATGCAGTTTCATTGAGTCGAGCCCCTTTAATTTGCATACCGCAACAGGAAGCGCTACAAATTTATGCAAATTCGCGGTTAGCCAACGCGCTAATCACTATCATTGATTTTTCATTCGTGTGATTTTCGACTTCAAGCCCGTTTAAGAGAAATAGACCACCCACGATGGTTTTATTCTTTTCAAAGCAACTGAAATGTAGGAATAGAATGAATAATTTTTATTGCCAATCTGTACAATATTTGTCCTGCTCTTGGCCCCTCTTCATAGAGTACGAATGTTTAATACTTATGAAGAAGACCTTTCTTCCGGAGTTTTTTTAGTCCAAATTTTCTATGGATGACGCTTAAACGAAGGAGAGTGGAGCCACTATCGAAAAAATTGGGTATCTACCATACCTTATTTTAATTTTATTGCCTACCTTGGTCAAATTTGTTGGAAACCAGAATTCGACGATACTAACCAACGCGATCTACGGGTCGCGCATTCATCACATAACTTGAACGAACTTGAATGAAATTAAAAGAATACCAGAAGATGAACTGGCGCTGCCGATTTTTCTTTTTAGCCCATAATTCAGGGCGATTTTACTAACGAATCAAGCGACCGAGCTCGGAAATTTACTGAAAATAATTTAATAAACGAAGTCGAAAAATAATTCGAATTTTCGACCCTTCGAGCCATTTTCGAGTGACAACGAGTTGAACTGGTTTAACCACCCCTTTTTGCACACTTAGTGAGCGAAGTAGACAAAGGAACCGCAAAAGTTGTCACGCCTTTGGAAAAATGCGCTGAACTAGGTCAAACGCGTGTATTCTGTTAGCTGAACGGGAGAAAAAGTAGACAATTTAAAATCAGCTTTTCTGCTCTAAAGAAATCCGTTCGACATTGAAAAAATGTATTCAATTCGAAAAAATCAACGGCGGTTTTCGAAATGGGCAAATAATTCTCCGAAACATTTTTTATAAATTTTTTCGGAATAATGTTGAATTGTCCGCAAAAAAGAAAATGTCAACACTCGCAGGGCGATTTTCAATTTCCATCACTAATGTGACGTAAGTAAATTTCCAAATCTATTCTGAAGGAGAAAAGGCAAGCAAAAAACTACGACGGGATGTTTTCAATAAATAAAGAAAGAACTAGATGAGTTGTAGCTGTTCTTTGCATTGTCAGTTGAATACAGACGAGATGACAATAGGCCTCTTTATAAAATACCCGTGTGAATTGGCAGCTTCACGTGGGCCAATATCGGTGCGAGTCAGCGGCCTTATGTCAGCGTCAACATGTGAGCGAGTACAAATTCGTAGGCTGAGGTCATTTTGAAAAACCTAACAGTTTGACCTGTTTAAATTGATATTTAACGGTACTGTTTTTTTTTCTTCAAATTTCTATTGCTTGAAGTTTAAGCTAAGAATAACTTTTTAATTGAGCTGATAAGTAGCTTAGGTCAATAGCGATGGTCGTTGAAGTAAAATGAATGCAACACCTTAACAACTCGAAGTTTATTCTCAGACACAAGTAATCGCATCTCATAAAATTCAACCAATTTTCTCCTCAGTCAACTTGCTAGCGAGTAAAAATTCGCAGACCGAAGTCATTTTAAAAAACCGAACAGTTTTACGTATTTAAGTTAATATTGAACGAATTTAACGGTAATTTTTTTTTTCTTTTTTTTTCTTCAAAATATCTTTCGCTTGAAGTTTAAGCTAAAAATAAGCTTTTAATTAAGCTGAAAAATAGCTCAGGCAAATTGCGATGGTCGTTGGAGTAAAATGAATGCAACGCCTTAAAAAACTAGAAGTTTATTCTCAAACATAAGAAATCGCATCTCATAAAATTCAACCAATTTTCTCCTCGACAGCTGAATGAAAAATGAATATAGATAACAGCCATTACCCTTAAAATGGGGCATTTTTCCGAGGTAAAAATACGTCATCATAAATCTGCTAGAGTTCAATAATAGAAATGAAAAAATCGGTTACCCATTTTTTCTTCTTTTTTTTTTTTAATGTAAAGTTGGTACGGTAACAATGAATTTCAAGAGTAAAATTAAATAAATTTCAAAAGGTGGCAACTGATAAACCGTATTTAAAAATAGTTCAATTTAGTAAATTACCATACACTTACGGCCTATCATCCAACTATAAATAGGTAACAATAATGAATATTCATAACGTATATTCAGGCAGAGCGAAATCTAAGGATGCAAAGGTAAATTTCAATGTGAGTTATTTAAATACTCCGCAGATGACAACGGATCCGTATTATCTGTACTTGTTCGCCGTTTACAACAAAAATAAATTGTAAAGCAAAAAAATTGACTCCGTAAAACAATAGAAGAAAATGGGGAGAAAACATTAAAACATGAAAACGGAAATTAAGGGAAAAATACGAACAATGGAAATGGCCGAATCGAAAAAAAAACTAAAAACCTAAGTAGTTTCATTTCTTACTCAACCGGTCACGTCTACTTAAAAAAAAAAAAAACAACGCAATTACAGAATCGTGATTGTCGTAATTATCTCGACCGTTAGAGCTAAAGAATAATAAACTCGTTTGCATTTCTAACTGCCGAAGCAATTCCAGTTTGAACAGATGAGTAGCTAGATTATCTAGAGGTAACGTTATGTAAGTAAAATTAGACAAAGAATCTACTTAAAAAAAAATGAAAAAACTTTTTAAAAAACTATAGATTCTAAAATATCGCTGATGATTTTGAAATAATAATGCAAACTGGCATGGAAATGCTACCTTACAGCTAAATCGGGAACGTGAATTGGGATGTTATAGAGTAATAACATTATCTAACCTCATAGTCAAGAAAATATTGTCTTCGTTCCTAAAATGTCTAAATACCAATAAATCATTTATTGAATAACACGGCCCTTTTTCATATTATTAAAACTTCTCAATAACTTCCTACAACTAATATCCAAAATAGGTAACTTACCATCATCATGAGCTAGGATTCTTTTCATAGTTTCAAGTAAAAATCGCATTCTAAATTATCAGCTGATTGCAACATTATTATCGGTGGTAGGCACATGAGTTTAAAATTACACGCAGACTAGAACGAACACGTTGACGTAGACTTTCTAATGGAACATTAAATAGTGAAATAACCGAAACACTATCAAGTGCCCTGAAAATGGTGCTTAAATAATATTGAGCTTGATTAGTCCGTGTGCCAGACCTATCAGTCATTTTTGGAGGTTCGAACATAATAACCTTGCGTTCCTGCGTCATGTAGAGAAAACAATGGTACAGAAAGATACTACATTTTCGTCTCAACGGTTACCAGTTTCGAAAATTGGACATTAAACATAACTCTCCGGTAGAACTTAATAAAAATCGGTGGGCTACAAACTAAAATAATATATCTATAATCAAAAATCGACGAAAAATCCGCACGAGTGTCATTTATTCATTTTGAAGAATATTTTAATATCACAAGTCTTTTGAGGGACACAAAAAGTAACTATTTGTGGGTTTCAACGACGTAACGTTTCAAATGGTATAGAGAGCTTTAAGGTTTCTATTTGTTTAGGTTTCTTTAGTTTCTTTAAGTAGCGTTTGGTTTTTTGCAAAAAAAAAAATATATATATACGAGAGAGACTCAAAAGTGACCGGAATGGGGCTGGCGTGGTGAACTGGTGTTGAGGAGGGGAATTTCGGTAGAGTAGGGTGAAGGGCAAAATCTGACGAAGTTTCAACATCCGTGCGAAGTTTCGAATTTTTTCGCAAAACTCCTTTTTCTATTTCTGCAAAAACGTGTGACAGCCGACAACCTGGAGCAACGCGAGGGGCTGAAATTTCTGTTGGGGGAAAACAGCCGCGGAAAGTCTTGCCATGTTCACTACTGCTTATGGGGATGCTGCAATGGAGAAAGCACAAGTTTACGAGTGGTTTCCCCGTTTCTAAAAAAGCTAAATTTTTTGCCCAACGGTACAGCTCAAAAGAGTGTTTGACAACCATTCCAACGAGTACAGAACGATTTTCAAAGCTCCAAGAACTCTCGAGTTATAGCCTCATGCCAAATTTGTGAAAATTTCCCAAATTCAACACAAAACCTGCGATTACTCGAGGACCCATAAGACTATCAACCCCTAGATGGTCTCATTCGATTCAGCGTCCAAAAATCTATGGAAATTGATGCCAAATACGCCTTGTCTGAAAAACGTTGGTAAGTTAGAATTTTTTCCCCTTCAAAACCCCCAAAAATGCCCATAAAATTGAGGAAGCGATTTGGTTAAAGAATTGAGCCTTTGTCAGGTCAAGATAGATTTTTGATGAAAATTTCAACGGTTTAGCTTTTATGGTTTTGTCAGAAAACCGTAGCAGGCGGACAGACAAAAAATGCTGCCTTCCCCAGACTCAAAAGGGACATGAAAGAGAAGCGTTAGCCACTGTGAAGGAGGTAAAAAGAAAATCGCAGGAAGGCCTAAGATTCCGATAAGTGAATTTAAAAATGGTTTCCAACAATGGAAAAAATATTGGACAAGCGTGTTGTGGTCAATGGTAATTACTTTGAGGATGAACAAAATTCGGTGTAAAAATATTGAATAGTATAAGTTTTACAAGGATTCCGGTTACTTTTGGGTCCCCCTCGTAAATATACAAAGGGCTAGTCAGGGCTGGTTCCTATGGCTATTTCCTTTCTTCTGAAAAAACAAAAATATTTTTTCCAAGACAGCCAACAAATTGTATGAACAAATCAGATTGTACATTAAACAAACTTAACAACTCAACCAGAAGAAGAACTGGTTGGAAAGGTAAATAAAACAACAACGGCCCAACAGAAAAGAAAACGAGAGCCGTTGTGATAACGAATTAAAGCTAATGAGGTTTTACGTCGAAAATTTCAATAAGAATGGGCTCCATTTGGCTGGGGTTAACTTCCAGATAAACCTTGACATGGTCTTCGTTTATGTGCCTCAATTCGACCATTTTCATAACAAGATGCTGATAAAGATCCAAAGCGTCCCGCTCGAGGTGAATGCTGTCCAAGTATCTCTTGAGTAAATTATAGTACATATCCTGGAAAGAAAATATTGCTGTTATTAGAGTCAAACCATTTATTTATTTATTTTTTTTTTTACTTAATGATTGAAAATTAATGTTTTGAAGAAAAAATTAAAATCAAAGCCCATCTTTTATTAATGGGTCGCTGTTGGGTTACCAAGGGTCGCTGAATTTATACCTGATGCCTGATGACCGTGGGGCGATCGATGAGCTGCTGTTTGCTCGGATCAAAAAGTGCTATAGCTGTGAGAATGCACATGATCTTAGGATCTCGGGCTGCGCGCGCATTAAACGTACGGACGAAATATTCGTGAGCTTCGTAGATATTTCCTCGAGCCTCTTTCAACACTTCCACTTGAATTTGGGCTAGCTCCTCGGCTTTATGAGGGATCTGCGAACACAGATAACAACCTTTCACTTTTTAAATGCCAAATTTGTTTTCATTATTATTATTTATATTAATAATTCTACTTTATCATCGTTTTGTAACGTTTGAGCATTTTTTGCCATAGCGTCATTGTGAATTTCTCAAGCATAATTGTCTTCGCATAGCTACTGAAGCAAAGACTGTTTTGTCAAACGTGGACTATAAAGACAAATGGACAGCAAAAAACCAAACTGGCCTTGGAGCAATCAAGCTAAGTATCATCAAGCAGATTTACCACAGGTGTTCGTTGCGCAATCAAAGAGCACCTGAACAAACTAATAAGTGGAGTGGTCGTCCAGACAACCTAATCAATTTATCACAGAAGCCTCAACTCTGTTAAGAAGGGAAAACCCACTGTTAAGGGACAAACGGATTAATTTTTTTTAATACTCGTACTATCACAATATGATTGCGTAACAAACTCAGCTAACAATGATTAAGAGCGAGAAGTTTGAATATTGCTGTAGGGAAAATTAATAATTTCAATACAACTATCATAAAAACTGCCAAGTCAATTTTCAACTTAGAGCTCAATTTATAGGAAATTCGATGGGTAGAATATTGTTTATAAATTATAGAAGGGCGGCCATTTTCCAAAATTCTAGAATTACAATTTTCCATCGATTGCAATACTTGCCAACACTAAGTGAAAAATAAAAAATGAATTTAAAGCAAAAATAATTTTTTTCCTACTTTCCAAATATTCTTGTCGGGGTCGAATTGCGTAACGCTCTTGAGGAGCATCATTTGCGTGCATCCTTGTTTTAGAAGCGACACCTGATCCTCTTGACAGAGCAGCTTGAAGCCACTGATTTTCTTGCACATTTTTATAAGCCGCCTGATCGCGAGGGCTGTCAAATTAATCACGTCGATGAGACTTTTTGGCGCATTCTGTAACATTAAATTTAATTTATGTCCTTCAGTTAGGGCAACCTGAAGATGAAGAAATGAACTTGAACAAAAATACGGATCAACTCTGTAAATCATTGGACATACTTTGAATTCTTCACCGGAAAACGATATCTCTTGATCCACAGGAGCGTCTAAAGCTTTGCTCGCCAAGACTAGATCTTCTAATAGTTTGTTCTGCGTTGGATCAAGAGGTGCGTACATTCCTATGAAACTGTCGAAAAACATTACATATTTTCAAAGATGAGAAGTAACGCTAGATATATGAAGAAGTTCATTTTACAAATCACCATTATCATAGAGTGTCAATATGATACGAAATTATGAGCATAGAAGGTCGACCGTGGACAATACTGGAAATTGGAATACATCGACCGATATTTATAGAAAAATATTTTAAGCAATTTTAAAAACAATTTTACCTTGGCGAATAAGGCAGAGAAGGTGAGCAGATGAAATCGAGAGGGCGAGGGGACGAAGAGGGAACCGAGAGTTGGGGTGATCCCTCGGCTGATCCAGAATAACCGATATCTACCCGATTTTGATTGTCCGTCTGTCTGGAAGGCGAAGAGCACGTACAAGGCAGATCAGTTTGCACAGCAACTTCCGTCGTCGGTTTAGGGAATTCGGAAAAGTTGCTTTCCTGAGACGAAGTGGAGCCATTCGGAGAAGTGCAAACAGTCTAGAACATGCATGAAATGCAGATAACAAATTGACGGTGAATATGTGTTTTTTATTCAGCGTTGGATAATTGCAACAAAATTACTAGAAGAAAATTTAAAAAAAAAAGAGAAAACAAAACATATAGAGTAAGTTGGTAGTAGTGGACTGAGATTTGATGGGTCGTCGTCAGAAGTGGACCCCAACAACTGATAAGACAAATCTACACTAAGAATTTCTTATTCAGCAGCTAACCTATTTCACAAATGCTTCCAGTCCATAACGAACATACGATTCAGATTCGTTTACCGTTTTCCAAACTGTTGAATAAACAAACAAATCCACAAGATCACCTGAGAAGAAAATTTCGCTTTATTCGCCAGAACTTTTCTCCGTTTCGTTTCTTTTTCAGCTTCGCTCATAATTAGCTCCCGTTTCATGCCGGCCGAGTAACATTTGGCGAGTCTGCATCTCTGACAGAAACGCCGCGTGACTGATGTGATGTGACAATTCTCCTTGAAAGGACATTGGAGCTCCTGCAAGATCAAAATTTCACTTGATAGGTATACATTTTTTTAAAATTAATTAATTTAATTTTCTAGGTGCAAATTAAAAACACTGATTTTATTGTTAAACAACGCAACTTTCATAATGCAAAATAAAAAAGGCTGCTAATAATTGAACAGAGTTTTATTATTCCTTTAACACACACTTCTTGAACAGTTTTTTGTAGCTCTAAAACGTCTGGAGTTATGCCATCTTGCCAAATTTCTCAAAATCACGAACTTGCCACACAAAAGCTGCGATAACTCGACTCCAATATGGTCTTATCAGCGTTCAAAAAGCGATAGAAATGTATACCACACCTTTGCCTAAAAAACCTTCGAAAATACGAATCCCCCAAAAATATCTTGAAATTAAGGTAGCGATTTGGCAAAAGAATTGGGTCATTGTCAGGCCAAGCTTGATTTTTAGTGAAAATTTCAATTATGTAGCTTTTATAGTTTAGTCAGAAAAGGACAGAAATATTTTTATTCTATACTCGGATTCTACGTACCTTGGAACGTAAAACATCCAATTTTGAGAAGGGTTAGAAATTTATTCGTGGCTAAAAGATTTAGAGGAAACTGATTTTTCGCCCTCGAAAAACACAGTTAACATTTATTATTTCTCACTCGATTATTCTCTGGTGCTTGGATCTCGTGAGATCCGCCCTTATCGTCCCTTTGTCGCCCATTTCCACTTTCATCCCGCCCCGTTCTCATTTCTTCATGTTAGTCAATGTCTAATAAACCACAAATGTCGCCATTTATTTTCAAAATAACATATTTAAAAAAATACCGCCAATTTAGCACGCAATTTTATAGCGCTGAAAAAATTCAGGTGATAAAAAGTTATTTTGACGACTAAATTCGAACAAAAAAAAACTGCTACTTTATTTCTTAAAAATAAAAACACTTTATTCACCAGCTCTATTTTAGAATCACACCTTAAAACGGCGCATCGCATGATGAACGTCATAAAGGTAATTCCAGTAGCATAATTCGCAAATTAGATCAACAAAAGTACAGCGCAAACAAGGTTGGTACTCCCACGGATAATAATCGTACAACAAACAAGGGGATTCAATTCAAATTGGGTCGTTTTGAAAACGATAATCGTGTATTTACAGAAATTTCCCACATTATTAAACCAGGCCTTTTATGAGTGAGGCTGTATCTGATTCTTTTCTTTCTGGATTTTCTAAGAAGAAAAGGAGTAAGCGACACTTGAAAATGAGGTTGAACAAAATTCAAATGGGCAATTCGGAACTGGAAACGCTGCAAATGATTGTACAGTATTCCTTTGCGACGATAATTATGAAAGAAGACCATCCATTTGTGGTATAAATTAACACAAACATTTGTGAATGTTCCTACCCAACAACAGAAACTATAAAGGAAAACTCCGTAGCAACTATTGTAATTTTTAACATTTTGCTTTTTCTTATTTTCAAATTAAGAGCTACATTTTTCGCGGTACAGTTGAGGAGAGTGTTTGACGAACATTCCAACGAGAATACAACGATTTTTATAGCTCCAAGAACTCTCGAGTAAAACACTCATGCCAAAATTCTGAAAATCTCAAAAATTCTACACTTAAGCTGCGATAACTCGAGGGCCAATAAAGCTATTGACTCATTCGATTCAGCATCCAAAAATCTACAGAAATTGATACCAAACACACCTTTGACACATGAAAACTTTCGAAAGTACGATTTTTCCGAGGCCCCCAAAATACTGTTGAAATTGAGGCAGCGATTTGGCTAAGGAATCGGGCAATTTTCATGCCGAAATTTACTTTAGGTGAAAATTCCAATAATTTAGATTTTATAGTTTCGTCAGAAGTCTTGGCGTAGTTCGGCGGACGGGCGGAAATTTTATTTATTCGATATTCAGATTTTTATACCTTGAAACGTGAAACTTCCAATTTTGAGGAGGGTTAGAAATTTTTCTCGCGAGCGATTGCAATGGTTTATTATTGAATAAGAAACCAAAAAGAAGAGGGAGATTTTTACAAAAACGCTCATCCCAAGTTAAAAGAAACCCCAATTATTACTCCAATATTTCCACCACCAACCTAAATACCCAAACCCAACCCTCCAATTACCCCCTGCACTCAATTATTACCTTATTTCGAAGAGCGTTTCGCCGAAAAAACGCTTTGCATGACTCGCACGTCACGGCGTTGAAATTGTATCCCAACGCTTGATCGCCGCAAACGGCGCAAATTTTCGACTCCGCATATTTTCTCTCGTCCATTTTCCCGCCTGGAACACGTCAATCGAGAGCAAATAGCGCGAGCACTTAGAATTTTGGCACTTAGAATTTTACCCCTTGAAAAAAAATAAACCAGCTCAAATTTCTAAGAATTTCTAAGGGATTTTTAAGAACTTGGGCACATAGAATTTTACACCTTGAAAAAAATTAAACAGCATACATTTCTAAGAATGAATCTTGAGGCTATATTACCCAAATTTAAAAAAAAAAAAAAAAAAAAAAAAAAAACTGGGAAAAAATTTAGTTTTTGCCACAAACAAAGACCGAATCTGTGGCCGGATTTTCCGTTTCCAATAAAAAATACGTACGCACCTCGTCTATCGAAGAACCGCGAAAATAAACTGTTCGCGTTCATCTGTCCGCGAATTTCTAACGGTGAATTTTGCGATAAAAACAGTTGAACAATTTTAATTCAATTAGGATCACTTTGACCGGGCGCTTTTATGTTTCCATTAGGAAAACGACCATTGGCTCGGAACGAACATCGCCGACTGCTATTTGCTAGACACTTGTGACGTTTCATTTAACGATGACACACCCGCATCTAAAGGTTGAATGTCGAACGATGAAAATTCTCAAGTGTTAAGTTTGAACAGCTGCTTATCTTAGCTTGTAAAATATATTAATTGTCTCATATCGAAATGCAGAGAAGCTTATGCTCTTTTGGTTCATCGCGCACAGAGATATGACGAGAATAGAAAAGTACACTGAAACATCAATCAGTAGAACCATTTGGTATTTAAGTGAAACGGCTCTGCAATTTCGGTTTTGGTTGAATTTGGCTAGAGCGAGAATTGCGCATTTTTATCAAATTATGATGAACATACTTCCGTTTAAGTTTGAAACTGCAGAAAAACGCTACGAATGATTGTATAGTGATTTATTAATCTTTTGCAACAATAATGATGTAAGAAGACCATCCATTAATCATTAGGTGATTTTAATCATTTTTATTGTTCCTAACTTCTATATATAAAAAAATAAATAAATAGAAATAAAAAATAATAAAAATAAATAAAAACCCCAAAAGTCAACAATAGTAACCTCCTTCTTTTTAAGTTGGTTAAATAGATAAATTATTTGCCTGACGGTACAGCTGAAGAGTGTTTGATGGCCATTCCAACGAGTTAAATAGATTTTTATCGCTCCAAGAACTCTCGAGTTACACCTCATGCCAAATTTGTAAAAATCGCCCACATTCAACACAAAAGCTGCGGTAACTAGAGAATTATTGAAGCTATCGACCCCTTGATGGTCTCATTCGATTCAGCGTCCAAAAATCTCCAGAAATTGATAACAGATACACTTTTTCGTGAAAAACGTTGGAAAATACGAGTTTTCCCTCCTCAAAAACTCCAAAAATAACATTAAAATTGAGGTAGCGATTCTGTTAAACAATTGAGCCATTGTCCGGCGAAAAATGATTTTTGGTAAAAAGTTCAAGAATTTAAATGACTGTTGGACTATTAAAATTTATTCATTTATTTTTTATTTTTGTCAGAAAAGTGGTAACGGCGGACGGGCGCCTATTTTGGTTAATTATTCAATAATAAATCATATTAATCGCCCAAAAAAGAAAAATTGTCTAACCCTCCACCACAAAATTTGATGTTTAACGTTTCAAGGCATGTAGAATCCAAATATCCAATTAAAAAAAAAAAAAAATATTATTGTGTTTTATTATTACATTCTTGAAGTTTTCACCAAAAATCAATTTTGGCATGATAATGGCTCAATTCATTAGCCAAATCGCTACCTCAATTTTAAGGGTATTTTTGAGGGGAGACAATTAGTATTTTCCAACGTTTTTAGAAGCAGGTGTATTTGGTATCAATTTCTATAGCTTTTTGGACGCTGAATCGATTGAGACCATCTTGGGCTCGAGAGCTTTAATGGTTCTCGAGTTATCGCAGCTTTTGCGTTGACAGTGGAAGGTTTTTAGAAATTTGGCATATCTCGATAGTGGTAGGAGCTATAAAAATAGTTCTATACTCGTTGAATGCTTGTCAAACACTCCCTTCAACTGTATCGTTAAGCGAAAAATTATGCTTCAGTTTGAAAGTTAGGAAAAATAAAAATGTTTAAAATTACAATAGCTGCTCAGATTTTTCCCTTATAGTGACTAATCTATAGTTTGGTGGGAACATTTACGAATGTTCGGAATAATTACTATCACAAATGGACGTTCTTCTTAAATCATTATTGAAGCGAAGGAATAATAAATTACTTTACAATCATATGCAGCGATTTTTTGTTTTGTTTTTGTTTTTTTCTTCTAGGAATATATATCAATGGTTTATTATTGAAAATAGACCAAAATCGAAACATCCAAAATGGGGACAAAATATGCCTAAGCGAGAAATCCCATGAAATTAAATAGAAAACATTCGATTTGATAAAAATTGTTCTAAACGAATGAATTATTCACGACCGTTCCAATTTAAAAACGGAATAATCTCGGCTAGCTGTTGAATAAATTACGGATAAAGTCCAATAAACTATTTAACACTACTCGCTAGCTACGTTCGAGCACAAAGGGATCGAAACGTTCATCCTGAGCAAGATAATATCCTTAACGAGCTGTCAGGGTCAAAACGAGCACCGATTTTCGAACGGTCTTTCACTGATTTGCGATATCCTCAGCTCGATAGGCGAATTTCAATGCTATGACGGAACCATCTATGAAACATTTTAGCTTATATACGAGGAAAATTAATCAAATCGTACCTTTCATTGTGGCAGCCGAATCAGCAGGAATTAGCTTTTACGAAGGCGAAAATCGGCTTCCATTCCCGGTTGGGTTGAGATCGTTTTCACTGGAAGAACAGCATCGCAACAACACTTGGGTGAATTTGAAAGATTGAATGGAAGGAAAAGAGAATTAGAAATTGTAATTCGACTCTTGCGTCCCTGGAGTTAACATCATTCATGGGGATTTTGTTGAGATCGTAAGCTATCGCAGTGACAGTGACACAATGTCAAGGTTATCAAAGTTTTATCAATAATCGCTACGTTATCAACTGACGTAACGTTGAACATAAAATTAACCGTATGCATTCAATTAACTAAGGTTAGCAAACGCAAATAATCAACCTAAATTAAGTAGTATTTTTGAAAATAATGCCAAATATCAGCGTTCTTAGTATGATTATTAATTCCATGTTCACGGAGTAAATGGAAGTACCTAATGTGATCGTCAGGAACGTCACATTCGGAACGGAAGTCCTATTGGAAGAAATTTTCATAGTAGGTAGGCAAGGTGACTAGAACACAGGTGGGCTCGATCCGATGCTAACCCGCACGGCATGACGTCACTGGTATAAAGACAAACACTAGTTAGATAGCTTTTCACTTACATTTGGCAGCGGATTTTCATTACTTACTGTTGACTATAATTATTTCTCAATAAAAACTTTTTATCTATAACCATACTTAAAATTAGATGATACAAAAATAATCTGAAAGACTTCAAATAATTTAAAAATTGACTTTTAAAATACTTAATGGTACCTAAAGATTCAGATAGTTTATTTTCGAAACACTATTTTTTCATTTCTAACTTTCTTCACTGATGATGTTAAAAAAAAATCACTGTTGAGAAAATGATCGATATTGACGTTTTTACACCAGATTTCAATAAATTTTATGTTATTTGACTCAGCTAACAATGTACAAAAATGACATGTTCATGGAAAGTTAAGTTTAGCATGTACTCATTCAACGTTTTTGTTCATTATTGTTTTACGTTCATAACTGTTGGAAAATCCTTTTAGAATGTTGTATATATATTCTTGGTACATAATTTATCAAGGAACACAGTTGTAATTAAAAAACAACGTTTTTGAAGACAGAAAACTGTATTAAGAAATAAAGTGCAATTAATTTATAATTTTTGCCATTTTCTTTGTGGTTTTGCTGTCAAAATCTTTTACTTTTTTGAAACTGTCTTCTTCTTTGATATGGTTAATGATCCTAATTATTATTCTCATTTTTACAAACTTTTTTGGCGATTGAAAACTTTTTTTTCCAATTTTTTTACTAATATTTTCAGCTAAGTCAGCCACAATATTTTTTCCTTTTGGCAGCTGATCTCTCATTTGTTTTTTCACTTGATGATTGATTGATTTCACTTGTTTTTTCCTCGATTTAACAGCATCAGATGTTTTTTTTAACATTCCTGTTTGCTTAAATTGAGGCTGGGAATGGTTCCCACTTTCATCCGTCGCGTTGCTACAAGCCTGTAAATTTGAAGTTTTAATACTTGTCAGTAGTTCAATGAAAAAAAAAAATAATAAATAAATAAATAAACATGCCCCAATAGTTCCGCCTTTAAATCTCGTTCGAAATCTTCTGGAGCGAAATGCTCGGAGCAAATCCTGGTAGTACTCCGATTAGAATCGTCTTTTCGCCGGCACTTAACGATCCGTTGTTTCCTAATAGATAAATCTGTAGGAAATCTAAGAAAATAGCAATTAATTAATACATATATATTTAAAACACAAGAAGTAGAACAAATACGCTGACAAAATTGCCGAGGCATGTTTAGGATTCAGAGTTTTCCACAATTAATATTACAGCCAATACTTTCTTCAAATTTAATTAATTATGATTAAACAATAATCATGATACTACATAATTAAAATTTTTAGGATGGATCTGCGGGCGATAAGTAATTAAAATAGTAAACTTACCGGTGCATAGAAAGATCATTGCGAAGAGAAGACGTGTTACAGCATTCCGCAATCGCACAGACTACTCCTGATTTTCCCATATATCTTTTTAAAAAATGATCAAAAAAAAAAAAACTTTCATGAAATTCTACGTTAACTAACTAATTAATTAATTTTAAAACTGATAAAACTGTAATCAAAAAGGTTAGCTTACACAAAACATTTGCAATGAAAGGAAAGCGAAAAGGCTATGTTTCAACGCACGTCGTATGAGGAAGGTTTATACCAGTGACGTCAGAGAAAGTTGCCCCTTAATGATCGAGCCCACCTTGTCATTTAGTCACCTTGGTAGGTAGGTACCAAGATGTATAAAATTAAATGACAAGGTGGGCTCGATCATTAAGGGGCAGCTTTCTCTGACGTCACTGGTATAAACTTTCCTCATAGCCGCATACGAATTTCATTGCAACAACGTTACTTCTCCGCTTTCCTTTCAATGAGAATGTTTTGTGTACGCCAAGTTTTTTTATTACAGTTTATTAGTTTTAATAGAGAGTTTCATCAAGGTTTTTTTTAATCAAAAAAACTTATGATAGGTTTTTTCTGCCTCTAGCCAACAAATAATTAATAAAAACCGAGAATTTAAAATTTCTAGAAGTCTTAAAATTATTCACGAGGATCTACGATGTCCAATAAATTAAATTCGACCGAAACGCTGGGTCACCGGAGGGAAATAAATCGTTACGTGCGCCTTCATATGAAATACGGCAGTACCCGCAATACATAGCTGCAGTTGCTGGCGTTGCCTATGCCGATGACTAAGGCGTCGATCGGACGCTGGTCAGGATTTTCCGTTTGTACGGTATCGCTATCGATACTTTCTCAGTCTCAAATATAAATCGAGCATTTACTCGGTATTTTCAAGAAATACCTATTGAGGAATTATTCTTCCCAAGAGTTTCGATATTGTTATGGTGAAGTTTGAACAGAGTAGAAAAATTGCTATTGAGATAGGTTTTTCTACCTCTAGCCACCAAATAATTAATAAAAAACGAGAATTACACAGTTCTAAAAGTCTTAAATTTATTCAAGAGGATCCACGTTGTCCCGAAAATTCGACCGAAACGCTCGGTCAGCGGAGGGAAATAAATCGTTACGTGCGCCTTCATATGAAATACGGCAGTACCCGCAATACATAGCTGCAGTTGCAGGCGTTGCCTATGCCGATGATTAAGGAGTCGAGCGGACGCCGGATAGGATTTTTTCCGATTGTACGGTATCGCGATCGATACTTCCTCAGGCTCAAATATAAATAGAGCATTTTTATTCGGTATTTTCAAGGAATATTGCGGAATTATTCTTCTCAAGAGTTTCGATATTATTATGGTGAAGTTTGAACAGAGTAGATAAATTGCTATTGTGATAGGTTTTTGGTTTATTATTCAATAATAAACCATTGTAATCGCCCATGAAAAAAAATGTTCTAACCCCCCTCAAAATTTGATGTTATACGTTTCAAGGCATCCGAATATCCAATTAAAAAAAAATCTGTCCGTCCGCCGTACGCCGTCCGCCGATTACAATGGTTTATTATTGAATAATAAACCAAAAGTAAAGGACATTGTTAGCTGAGTCAAATAACATAAAATTTATAGACATCTGGTGTAAAAACGTCAATATCAATAATTTTTTTCCACTTTTTTTTCAACGGTGATTTTTTTTTAACTTCATCAGTGAAGAACGTTAGAAACGAAAAAATAGTGTTTCGAAAATAAAATATCTGAATCTTTACGATTAAGTAGTGTATTTTAAAAGTCAATTTTTAAATTATTTGAATTCTATCAGATTATTTTTGTTTCTTTTAATTTTAAGTATGGTTATAGATTAAAAAATTTTATCGAGAAAAAAATGATAACTAATTGTAAGTAATGAAATTCCGCTGCCAAAGGTTAGTGAAAAGCTATCTAACTAGTGTTAGTCTTTATACCAGTGACGTCATACCGTGCGGGTTAGTATCGGATCGAGCCCACCTGTGTTCTAGTCACCTTGGGTAGGTACTATAAATACTCAAAATTACTTTCTATAAAAGTGTCTGTCTGTCAATGGTCAAAAAGTGACATAAATCGTCATATCTCCGTGAAAAATGAATGAAAAGCGATGCAATTTTCAGAAAATGGTCTCTCAGTGAATATTGATAACACGCAGTGCTTCCGAGGTAGAAGCGTTCAAAATTTTTCCATATCGTTTTTTACAGGCACATTTTTTTACGTTGGGGAATAAAAAATGTTCGTTGTGGCGAGCAGAAAAAGCTTGATTTTTTTGTCTATGGACCACACACCTTACATCCTTGTTACAAGCTTTTTTCACGATATTTCACGCTAGTGTGGAGTTTATATTTTGATGGATACTTACAGGCCGGAAAATCGATATATTTGAAAGCTAAAAGTTTTGAAATTTTTGGGACAGCGAGTGAATGACGCCTGATTTTTATCAAGAGGGTCACATACCATATTTCCGCGTTATTCGCATATTGACTATATTTTGATTTTTTTAGACTGCAAAAATAAATATATTTTAACGCTGGGGCAGTTGGAAATTTCCTTTAAGTCATCTGTAAGTTGCATGATTTTTATTATTGGGGTCACACACAGAACTTCCTCGTAATTCACATTTTCAGTTATTTTATTTGTAAACTTTTGTATAATTGTATCTTCTTGCTTTTAACATGACTCCATTTCACAAAAGTCGTTTTGTATTGATTGGATGACACACCGCACTTCCTGAATCGGTGAATGACGATTGATTTTTATCGGTAAGATCACATACCGTACTTCTGCTATATCCAAGTAGACTATGCTATCGAAGTCCATGTTAGGAGCTTTTTTGTGGGTCTCTTCAGCATGCTATGAAATCAATATAAATTTGAAAGCTTGGGATTTTTAATTGAATGACTGAATGGCGCTTAATTCCCCTTCAGGGCTGGTTGTACATTTTAAGGCGTCCTTGCTATAAAAATTAATTCATTTCACATAACTTGGCTTCTATCGTTCCGTATTATAATAAGTAGGTAGTTTTTGCTTTTATCGGTGTTTTTTCACCGGCCATAGGGAGTATTGGTCACTGTAAAATCATGCGCATCTTATAGTTACCATCATAATTATGGACTGTGAATTGTGGTTTCTATGAGAGACGTATGACACCTCTCACCGCAGCTTCCGTTTAGTTAAATCTAGTTTTATATTTTTCTCTAAAATTACTGGTATTCTTTAAATGTAAACTCCCAAAAAGAGGTTTTTCACCAGATGCGTTTCAAAAAAAGAATTAAAATAAAAGCTACAGACAAAAATTAAATTCTGTTCGTCCACGCTTTTCCGTCAATATCATAGAGAATAAATTCTCGAAATTTTCACCAAGAATCGATCTTGGTCTTACAATACCTTAATTTAAGGGTATTTTTGGGGGGTTTCGAGGGGGAAAATTCGTCTTTTCCAAAGTTTTTCAGAAAAATGTGTTAGTATTTGTTTCTATGTCCATAGATTTTTGGACGATGAATCGAATGAGACTATCAGAGGGTCGAAGAATTTAATGGTTCTCGAGTTATCTCAGTTTTCATGCAAAATTTTCAAAAATTTCGCGCGAGGGTATAACTCGAGAATTTTAAAAATCGTTGTATACTCGTTGGAATGGTTGTCGAACACTCTCTTTAACTTTTAATTTGCAATTTAAGAAAAATAAAAATGATTGAAATGACAGTTTTTCCATATAGTCACCAATCTGTCGTTATCTGTTGCTGTAAAATAAAAAAAACTGACTGATGATTGACTGAACGCAAGATTTTTCAATATTTTATTATGAATTTTATAGTGGGCAATTAAAATGAAAAACCGTCGGATCGAAAGGTATTATTTACCAAATTTTCAAGGTCGCCCACAATTGATGTTATTATCTTCAACGTTTGTTGCCCGAAGAGGCTGACAGCCTGCCGTTGTAGTTGACATGTTTTGCTGACTCAGAAGGTCAGCTTGAGACTGAGAATGTCAACAAACTGTGGGACTGTGAGAGGCCTGTCTGCTGGAGTCAGTTTGAAAAAGGGATGCTCACTCGCCGGACCTCGTACTAATACGTTAACAAGGTAAGTCCAAGTTGAAATTTGTCTCACCAACATTACATCTTACTATTACTTGGTTATATTATTTAATAAAATGATCTATGGTGACCCACAATTTAAAATCGCTTATAATCACAAATTGTGTCGAAAAGCAGGAGAAAAACTCGTTTTAGTTTACGATGTTTTATGAAATGTGTTAAAATTTCTTTAAATGGCTACTAAAGCTAGCCACCAGATGGTACTGAAATAGTTCATTAGGCACTAAAACCTGAAACGTCGAAATTGATTCCAGTAAATACAATAACACCTTAATGTAACAGATTTTGAATAATAAAAAAAAAAATTGAAAAAACGCTCCTCTACGAAAGTAACAGAAATTCATCAAGTTGGATGAAATTCATTTAAATGAGTTCGCTCAATTAATAAACAAAAACAGACGTTTTAGGGTTATTATAGATATCACGATGATATATCATAGATATCACGACTGCATAGAAGTTTTCATAGTTTTTTTCATTATTTAAAAATAACTGCAAAAATAGAAAACGTTAATTTACATTATATTTATTGTACTATTATGTTTCTATCATCATTCAATTTTATTGAACGATAGATTTTCGCTTCTTTCTGCTCCCTGATTTTCTTCTTTTAATCAAATATTTGCCGTATTTACATTTTTTTTTTTTTTTTTTTTTTTTTTTTTTTTTTTTATCAGTGCCTATATTTTTTCTCATTTCTCCGATTTTTCACTCTTAAATTTCAACACTTTTCTCTTCGTATAAGATGGACTGGAAATGCGTTCTACTCGTCGCTCAAGTTATAGCTCTACACATCACATTTGGGTCCGAAGTAGTTCTCCAAGTTAACACCAAAAAATGGATTTACTACGTGCCCGAACGGTTCCTCAGCTTGACAGTCGACCCTCTGTCCCTAGCAGCGGCTAGCCCGCTCACGTGAGATCATTTTACAGTTTAATTTATCCTACAATTCTGTTAAATAAGTGTTACAGAGGAAAATACGTAGGTAGTTTTTTTCTGGAAATCGAAAAAATTCAATTTTCTGCCTTTCTCATTCCGAGATTCGATTTTCAGACCCGAAGCGTTTAATATGGCCAAAGGTCTTTCACCGAGCTTTGTCCGCGTTGGCGGAATCGGCACTAACGCAGTTTATTTCGGCAAAGAATTCATGGTCAATAGCAGCACCGTTTCAGGTAATAATGTTTGATTCAATTTTGGAATATTACTTAGAATTTTTATCACGTTATAAAAAAAACGGGTCAAACGGTCCTGGACCATTTTAAGCGAAAATATCCGAATTATTCGCTGAAATGAAAAATGGCATTTTTCGAACAAAAATATAATTTTATTCAATAAAAAAACTGTCATAAAATGGCAAATTGCGAAAGATGTGAAACATTTTTTTTGGATTCGAAATTTTCAGAGAGCCAGTGGGGATCGGTAAACGACTTCATCAAACGAACGGGTTTAGACTTGATCGCTAGCCTGAACCCGTCAGCTCGAACTAATTCGGGCGAATGGGATTCGCACAATTCGAAAGAGCTTATTGCATATTCGAACGCAAAGGGACACAACGTCGCATGGCAGTTGGGCTACGGTGAGAAAAAAGTCTTAAAATATAGAAAAAAATAAGAATTTATTGTCAGTTTATAAAAATAAGAATTCAAATTAGATTTAAATGTATAGATTATAAATTATAAAAATTAGAATTTTATAGATTTAAATAGGTACATCTGAAAATCTATAAATGTTTCTCGGGTATCTACTCAGTTCTGGGAAAAACAAACTTAATTACAGCCTGACTATTACCTCTCCAACTGATATACCTATTTTTTTTTTTTTTTTTTTTCATCAGATTTGAACGGGTACAACGCCAACGGAGAACAAATCGGAAAAGATCTGTTGAAGTTGAAGGAAATTCTCGACGACAACTCAAAATACGCCAACGTTCCAATTTTCGGACCCGATCTCTCATCGGTCTGGGGAGCCAAACAAATACGGCTCATCAAAGATATACTTGGCCTCGCCGGGAACGCGATGGGATCGTTGATACTGCAACCGTGAGTTTACTTGACATTTTTCAGAGAGCAACTCTCTTGGGAAAAATATTAATAACAATTTTTCCTAAAAAATTCATATTGAAAGAAAATATGGAAAAATAAAAAAAATTATGGATTAATCAGTATTATCGGCAAATCGACGTTAGATGTAGAGGATTAAAAGATTTTTCCAAAATGTATTCCCCAAAGAAAACCATTGATATTGTAAAGTGGCCAGCGTTGGAAAAATATTCTCAAATTCCAATTTGAAAATAAATCAACTTTGCCTTTTATTTTGAAAAATAAGTGTTTTGAGTTTTTTCTGCCAACAGTAAATTTACCAATGATGTCAGCCCTGAGGACTCGTACGATCTGATATCATCTATGGCGAACGAACTGGATACATACGTATGGAACAAGGATCCTAGGATTACGAAGCCGATACCGAAAAAACCTATATGGATCGGTAAGCGATTGTTCTATCTAAACCGTACGAAAAACTCGCCTACGAACTGAAATATTCTATTGAATTATCGGCGAAAATTATTCGAAAATTTGCAAACATTTCCAGCCGAACCTGTTGCAAGTCGAGGAACATTTTTGGAAACGATGAAACTCGTCAAAAGAGTTGGACATTCGGCGAGACTCGGTGTGCAAGTCTATCTGCGGCAGGCCGGAATGAAAAGCTTGAGATCTCCTACACCTGTAAGTACCGATTAAAAGGAGCTAATAAATCAGAAAACAGCAACAAATTAAAAAAAAAAAATGGTAGAGGCGAAAATCTGACTAATTTTGGTTTATTATTAATAACAAACCATTGTAATGGCGCAAGAAAAAATGTTTAGCCCCAAAATTTGATGTTTTACGTTTTAAGGCATGTAGAATCCGAATACCCACCTTAAAAAAATTCTGTTCCCGCACCGTCAAAACTTTTCAGACAAAACTAAAAATAAATAAATTATAAATAATAAAAAAAACCGAAACAATCAGTTGAACAGTCAGTTAAATTCTTGAACTTTTCACCGGAAATCATTCTTGAACTGACATTGACTCAATTCTTTAACCAAATCTCTACCTTAATATCGAGGGTATTTTTAGGGAGTTTTCAGGGGGGGGAAATCGTATTTTCTGACGATTTTCAGAAAAAGGTGTTTTTAGTATAAATTTCCTTAGATTTTTGGACGCCGAATTGAATGAGACCATTTCGGGGTAGATAACTTTAACGGTTCCCGAGTTATCGCTGCTTTTGTGTTGAATTTTCGAGATTTTCAGAAATTCGGCTTGAGGGGAATTTTCGGAGGTATAAAAATCGCTCTCTACTCGTTTGAATTTCGTCCAACACTCTCTTAATTTGTATCGTTAGGAAAATAATGTATTTTTTAATCTCAAAATTAAGAAAAATGAAAATAATTGAGTTCGGTGGAAATGTTCCAACAAGTTGGTTATTATCACAAATGAATGGTCTTCTTAAATCATAATTAAAGCAAAGGTATAATGAACTGCAGTAGAATAATTTGCAGCGTTTTTATTTAGGTAAACATTAGCACAACACAATTCCATACAAGTGCACCTAGGTTTTCAAAGTATTTTTTCTTTGCAGGATTTCTGGTTCGCTCTACTTTACAAAAATTTGGTCGGCCAAGGTGTCCTAGACAACAAAGTGGTCTCCCAGAATGTCAGCGGCCTTTATGCCTTTTCCCACTGCACGCCGGCACTATCTCAAGAAAAATCTGTATTGGATTCAGGTAAAAAAAATCGTTGATCAATAATTAGCTATAATGAACTTGAAATATTTTCAATATGGTAAACGTCAATTTTTCAGAACTGACTTACGAAAAAGGAGCAGTGACAATATTCGGTGTCAACGAATCCCCAAGCGCAATGAAACTCACACTAAAGGCGACAAGCAAAGAAGAACCTCTACATATTTATATTTTGACGCCAGCCAAGCCCGACGAACATAATCATGAAGAGCAGTAAGTGTAGCAATGCTTTAAAAATTTGACGCGATTCCGAGGAATTTTCACCTCAAAAAGTCATAAGAAAACATTACCCTATTATTATTCAGTAACTTCCTAACCGAGATCCTTCATGTTTTTTGCAGAGAGACGTTGCTGAACGGCCAACTTCTAACTCTATCGCCATCCAAGGAATTGCCAGTGCTCTCGCCGAGAATCAAACGTCCGAGTAAACATACATCCGTCGTCATCCCGGAAGGTTGCATTTTCTTCGTTGTGATGCCTGAAAGTAAGATCCGCACTTGTTCTGTACCACCGTTGGCGCCCCCTGATCTTAATCTCTCCAGTTTGACTAGAAGATTGCGCCTCAGCCCTGCAACTAAGGTGGAAAACTCAGCCGAACAGAAGGAATCATCAGAAGAACAATCAGGCGAACATGTCTACGTTAGTTTCGCAAAAAAGAAAAAGAGGAGCAACGCGCCAACAAACAGTCCTAAAATCGACCTGATAGGAAAAAATTTGTTGGAAACTCTCATTTTGAAACTGTCTCCGCAAAAAGTAGATCATCAAACAGAAAACCCAACAGACGAAGAAATCAAATATGTAGCGTTCAACGAGAACAGTTTCCTGAACAAATTGGTTGAAGGGATAAAAGAAGAACTCAAAGACGAATCTGCAGGAAATGGAGACGGTCAGCAAAAACATCCGTCACCCAAGATGACATCTACAAATCCGCAGGTAAATGAAAATGGCTCATCTCAGTCTTTTGAGAGTGCCCCATTAGGTCAGTCAAAGTCAGAAAGCAGCCTTTCCCGAAAAAGAAGATCATCTAATGAAGATCCGCCGTCAGACAGCACACATGGCAACGAGTCCATAAAGAATCTCAAAACCACCGCAGATTCAATAAGCAATGGTGACCATGTCGATAAATCTGTTCTGAAGTTGGGGATGGCACCGGAAACTCTTTCAACATCAAAAGACGACGCAGTCAACCAGGTTAGAAATGCCAGGAACGCCATGAAGAATCCTGCTGAAGATCAATCATTTTCTAAAAAAGAAAATGAAGGAAGAGATGCAACAAGAAAGGAAGAGAGTGAAGAGAGCATTGAAGAGGAAGACACTGTAAATCACCAAAATGCCCCTGAAGACAGTAAAGGCCACATCATGAACCCTTCAAGATTGAGTCAATTATTGTCAGAAACAGCGAGACAAAATAGTGAAAACGATCCGGACTCAAGTTCTACAGAGATGAATGGAAGTACAGATAGAGCTCTTGAGCCGCCAACTCTTTCAGAAGGGGCAGAAGAGCTTACGACTCAGTCTACTAATTATGGACAACTGCATTCATCAGCTATCCAAACTGCAGAAGGACCACCAGCTCTTATATTTATGCAAGATCCACAAATACAACAGTCTCTTAACCAGCTTCAACCCTACCACCAACTTCAAAACGCACAGATCGCTAATAATCAACCCGGCCAGGACCCTCCATTTCAAAACTACGTTCCTCTTGCAAAAGCAGAGCAATCATCAGAGGGGAATTCCAAAGAAGTTTCTTCGCAAGCTCATCAACCTGCCATGGTCCCAGTACTTATATCCGAAGCGACAACTCAAGTTAAGAGCATGAGCGATCAACAAACAATACCTGAGCAAGTTCCAGCGTTGGATGAGAAAAAAGCAAATCCAACAACAACTACTACTAACAACATTTTGGACAAAATGGTGAAACTGGAAGATGAAAAGTTGCCCGACGCGCCACCTGGAGCAAAAAAACCTGAAACACCTGAGACTGCCACTGAAGATTTGGAAGCTATTCCCTTATCAGCAAGTGAAACAATTATGATGGCACCTAAAGACATGCAAATACAATCTGAAAATAAAGATGACAGAATGACAACACTTCACAGTGAAAGACCAGAACTAGAACCCGACAACAAGGAAGATGTACCTAAAGTTAAAGTGCTTAGGCAAGCGGTGACTCCTTATTCTGCCACAGCTACACTGACTGCACCACTTGCAGAATCATACACTCCTAAACCCGCAACAATTGTGTCACCCATTAAATCGCCATCGACGTTGAAGGAATCATCACCACTACTGGCTCGAGAGAGTGCGATCAAACCACCCACTGTAGAGGAGCTTCGAGAGCGGTTGAAGACAATGAGAGACAAGATGGCGGAACTCAGATTGCAATACATGGCTGCTCGAGAGAAGAGGCTGGAAGAAATCAAGAAGAATGTCGCCGCTGCTAGGAGCAGTAGTAGTAGCGCTTCTGCAAGTGCATCTGCAGGTTCTGCATCAGTTAGTGCTTCATCAGCAGTAACAAGCGTCGACGTCGAAGAGGCGATCAAGAGCACTATCAAAAGGCGTGAAGCTGAATTGAAAGAATGGTTCAAGAGGTTCGACAAGAGAGAAGCCGGTTCACCAACCCAACTTACGTCTGGAGAATCCGAAGAAAGCAAATCAAGGCCGCGGCGTCTGTCATTGTTTACAAACGAGGAAGGTATGGATTTGGACAAGTTACTGAACGAATATCCGACTGAAAGCACTAATACTAAACGATCGCCAGAGATAAACGCTGGAATGCCGTTTCAGTACATTCAACCGTCTGAACACAATTCGCAAAAATACTCGCAGCCTTCAAGACTGAACACGCTCTTCGGAAAATATATTTTTCCTCTGGATGTGAAAACTCAAGGGATCGTTTACAATAACAAAATATACCCGGCAAAATTATACGGCATAGTTGAGCCCCGTGCCGAAGGAATAAGTGGTTCCAGCATTGATTTACCAGCTGAAAAAATAACAGCTCAATCACCAACGATGAACTTCACGGTGACAGAAGAATCAAACGAGGACAGAATGTCGAACCTAGAAATGCCAAAAAGCAATCAACGTGTTGCCGTCATTCCAAAAGAAGCGTTCATCCAAGAAATCAAATCCGATTACATTCCAGTGGTGATCATTCCTCCCGAAGAATCGGAAGATTTTCAAACTTACAGGCGACTACCATCGCGAGCTAAAAGGTCGACATTGTCCAGCTTGGAAGAGCATTTCCACCAGCTCAAAGAAGAGCTGATGCCGAAGATCAATTCTTTCATTCGTAACATAAAAGAAAGCCTTCCGTGGAAAAGAGATTTGGAAATGTCTAGCCGAAACAGGAGAAGCATAAATGACATTTTGCGGTCCAACGATTTGAGAGGGATTAGAACGTATTTTCAGAAAAAAGAAAATCAAGAGGATCCGTTGTCAAACGTTGGGAGCTTCGTAGTAGACAAAATCGACAGGAGCGAAGACGAATTGCATAAACAGGCGAAGACAATTGTAGAGCTGGCTGAAACCGTTGGCAATTCTGTGGATGCGCTCGGGCAATCAAAAGAAGATGACACGGGCTACTGCGAAGAGATCGGAACGGCGAAAAAAAGCATCATAAGAGATCCGTTTATTTCGAATATTCTGCCACAGGAAGCGGACATTGGCAGCAGTTCTGGCGAAAATTCAAAGGTGTCTGCCGAAGGAGGGGAAAGTTTTGAAGAGAAAATATTCGCGTCGTATTTGGCTGAAAAGATCAAAAGTTTCTTCAACGCAGTGAGCAACATCATAGGATCTAATCAAAACTCGTGATCATCGTCTAAATTCTGTCGTTCAGATTATGAAATAGAATTGTGATAGTTCGAATTGATAGAAATGTATAATAATCACGACTTATTATTCCAATATCAAAAACGACTGTTCATTCTTGGCAAGCAATTTCTTTTAATTGAAAATAAACCTATACCTAAATAAACTAAAGCTTCAGCTATTGTTTTGAGCATGAATTAACATTTTAATAGAAAATAAAGATGTCTATATATTTTATGTATTTTGTACTTGAGGATTTGTGTAAATACAATTGGTTCTAGCAATCAACGATGCGATGTCGTTTTGTCCACCTTCAGGTGAAAACCATTTGCGGTTTGAATTGCACCAAAAGCACAAGGTACGTGATTCCTGTTGCGCAAGCCTGTAAAGTTAAAGGATAATAAATGCATAGGTAGTGAAAGTCGAAATTAAACCACTGTAACTTTTTTTTTCTGAGTTTGGGTCTGTTTAAAAATGAGTTTCACCGAAGAACAATGTTCTAACCCTCAAAATGAGCTCCGAATTCAACCTGAATAGACCACACGCGCTGAACTCCAGATCCCTGCATTTGGCGTTCAACCAAAATAGGTCGAGCTGAAAGCGAACAAATGCAATTAGGATTTAAAATATTCAAAAATTGATATCGAGTCTGATAAACCACACTTTTTCTATCGATACCTCTTCCAGTATGGCCGGGTTTTTCTGATCTATGGTCAGGTAAGCGACGATAGATTTGGTCCGGTGGGCCTGAAAATATTTTAAAGTACAAGTCACAGATTACTCTTTGGTAAGACAACGAAAAAACTGTGAACGAATTAGTTACATAAATAATTCTGCCAATTTTCCTGGATCTATCATCAGTAGAAAAACGCTGCATTGTACAGTGGTTTATTATTACCTATTTGTGAATGTTACCACCGTAAAACAGATGGTAACTATAGGCGAAAACACCGCAGCAACTATTTTAATTTTAATCATTTTTATTTTTCATAATTTCCAAATTAAAATCTGGATTTTTCGCCTTACGGTATAGTTGAAGAGAGTGTTCGGTTTTTTGTAGCTCCAAGAACTCTTGGGTATAACCTCATGCCAAATTTTTTATATCTCCCAAATTTGACCCAAATGCTGCGATAACTCGAGAACCAATAAAGCTATCGACCCTTCGATTCTGCGTCCAAAAATCTATAGAAATTGATACCAACTATAGCTTCTTCTGAAAAACGTTGGAAAATACGAATTTTCTTCCCCTCAAACCCCTCAACAATCCCTTAAAATTGAGGTAGCGATTTGGTTAAAGAATTGAGCCATTGCCAGGCCAAGATTGATTTTTGGTGAAATTTTAAAGAATTTTGCTTTCATAGTTTCGTTAGTAAAATGTTGTTGGGGGACAGATTACGCACAGAATTTTTTTAATCGAATATTCAGATTCTACATGCCTTGAAACGTATGAAATCAAATTTTGTGGGGGTTTGAAAATATTTTCTCTTGGGCGATTACAATAGTTTATTAAGTATTGAATAATAAACCAAAATTAGCTCCTTGTCTTCAGTAAATCATAGTCATCCCTCAATTTTGAACTCTATCCAACGTTTGACGCTCTCAAATTTACAATCAATTATATAAGTAAAAATTTTTTCTCCATAAATTTCCATAAAAGAACCCCCTTGTGCCTTAATCTTTAGCCAGTGCTCTCTTTACCTCGTTAATGGCAGATGAAGCGACCACGGCTTGCATAGAGAATCGGCAAAAATAGAAAAACATCCAGAGTGCATAGTTGATGAAGAATCCCGGGTTGAGTCTACCTTCAGCATCAGCTGACCCACTGATGAGCATCAGATAGACGTTGAACAAAGCTTTGAGAAAACATCCGCACGTCGATAATAGCACCTGAACATTGTACATTTGATTCAAAAGCGTCCAGGAGTCCCAGAGTTTCAGAAAACAATTATGAGTCGTCTCGATGTATTTTAGCACCATTTCATCTTTCGAGTTGGTCGATTCGGTGAAGATTTTCCTGCGAACCAAATGATGGTTTGCGATCACCAAAGCAGAGACCATAAACGGGAAATCAAAAGATTTTTGAAAATTGAATAATTACCTGGACTTGGAAAGAGGCCTGCGATTTCGTCGGCTCATTAAATTCAGAGAATTGTTAATCACTCGATATTTCGACTTGAGTAGCAAAAAAAACGTCACCAATTGGAGTTCGCTACTGTACGAGATTAGATTATGCAGAACGACAGAACCGTACCAAAAAGAATGGAAAGTGTCGTTATGGGAGCTGAGGTAAAAGTAATAAGTCAGGATTGGAAACGAAGCCGATAAAAAAGCAGGGTAGAATACACCCAATATTAAATACGTCGAGCGGAAAGAACGATTTTGGTGGACCATTAGGAGGTATAATTTTGCATCTATGGCCTCCAAATAGTCGACGAAGATCGGAAATTTCGGCCCGATTTTACCAAAACTCAACAAGTTGGCTCCTAGGCTCATGAATATCAGAATATGAGGGTTCATCAATTGAATAACTCGAGATTGGGCGTTCGACTGTTTGCCATTGTCCATCAAGGGTAAACAGTTGCAGTTTACAGAAGGAGGCACCAGGGGTAGAATAGTATTGAAATTGATTTCACTTTGTACTATTCTTGTTTGTGTGAAATAGATGTTACAAACAGTAAGAACTACGATGACACAAGAGTACACGACAATGTAAGAAGAAACTCGAAGTTTCAGCGGAGTCGAAAGAATAATTTCAAAAGGCATCGTGCCGAAAATTGCGCACGCTGCTACCATCGGCTGGAGAACGAAATTCAACGACATGGCTGAGGTGCTGAAGAATTACTGGGGCATTTCAACAAAAACTGAGCGATGAGAGTTATTTAGAAATAACGAGGTGTTAGGGGAAATGGCCAGTTCACGTGTCAATCATAGATTGATTCGTTCCAGTCACTGGAGACATGAATGGGTGCAAACAAGATGGATATGACTTGAGAAAAGTGCTACACCGAATTGGCTGGTAATGAAAGCCTTACTTAAATTCCCACTTACTTCAAAATAGCTAAGCCTCACTTCTAAGGAGTAATTTTGTACTTTGAAAGTAACCGTTTTACCGTAAAGTAGTATCGATTCTTTCTTTAGAAATATTAGCATGTTTCGCTAGAGGGAAAATAATTCAATTGCACCAAATTGATACATTGTTGTAACTATTTAATTAATTTGCCGTATGAGTGCCTTAGGCATTGCTAGTCGCATCTATTTGATTGACTAGAACCTACGGGAAATCGATTTGAAGGCGATATTGGATCAGGATGAAAAGGTACGTCAATCCAGAGCTGAAAGCCTGCAATAAAAAATTCAGTAAAAATATTACCGATGGAAAATGCCAGCAATTGAAGAAAAATGTTGATTCCTGGACACAATTGTACGTACATCAACAATAACAGGAGTTCCTAAAGTGAACAAGCCGCAAGCAGACCATGATAAATTTTGGCTTGCCGCGTTTTTCCAAAATACGTACAACTAAAACAATTAAGGCATATTGAGAAGACACATCAGATCGTACTATCTTGAAAAATTGCACACAATGTCTTACCGAATCGTTTACTTCCTTTTCGTGAAGAGAGTTGCGCAAAGATGAAACGACAATCTGGGTCTTCATGGCCTGAAATTCGATGTTTTTTTTACTATGAGCCCGGAAAAAACCACCCAGAAAGAATCTGACATTAATGTCAACTAATTATCAACAGAAAATAGCCAGCATAATACGTGAAAAGATGAAGGAGATCATCACTTTGGGGTTATTGGTTACTTTCAAATAATATCCAAGTCAGATTGCATTACTAACTTGAAAAGTGGTCGAAGTTGCAGCGAAAGCTTGTATCAGGAACCTGACCAGATAGTAGTACGTCCACAGGAAGGTTTTTATCGATTTGGTCCGCTGCATCTTCATGTAATCACCAGACAGCGGAGAGATAGGAGTTTCACTGATGGTCGAATAAACGTTGAGCAATGTTTTCATAAAACATCCACCCGCGGTGAATAAAATCTGCGCCGAATAGGCTTTCTGCAGTAGGGAGAATAAATCGCAAAGCCTGAGGTAGCATTCTTGTGCAAGCTCCACTTTGGCTACTGTTATTCTTTCCATGTGTGAAAATAAGGGATCGCTGCAGGATAAATAATGTTTGAATTAGCTAAAGCCTGATGATCCGCTAATTTTAACTTTTTTTATCATCCTGTACTACAAATTGAGGTGTTCGCCATCTTCAAAAACCCCACTTTCAACCGATTAATACAAACCACTTTCTATACAAGATTGTGCCATGTATTCAGCATAAGGTCAGCAATCACATCAACAGATTCACCATTACATTTCCACGCGACTCTATATTCATAGCTTTGTAACTCTAGCAGGGAGAAGTTTTCAAGTTGAAAAGACAAGAGCCAATTCTAGCCCTGCAGTGATATGCTTACCTTGGATGAAGCCAAGTTTGAAATAGCAAATCCTTCGAGCTGCTAACAGGAAAAGCTTCGTTGATGATTTGAAACCGGCAGCGAAGAACGATGAGAAATATCAACATTTGAACTTCACAAGAATAACCAACTACATTATGGTAAACTTGGGACACAGACCATACGACATCATTGGCGTTCGCAACTGAGTAGAGATAATAAGCGAAACTCGGGATCGGTAATAAGACCATGAATCCCAAAATAATAAGGTAGTAATGTTTGTGAATGATGATCACGTTCTTCGTCAGTTGGGACAGCTTTACGTCAACGTGAACAACTCCATCTATGAACAACGGAAGACGCCGTACAAGGGAAAATATCGTGACATACAGCGAAGCGACGCTCATCATTAAAACTATCGTCGGGTTAACGGTTTTCAGAACGATGGCTTTGAATGTAGACGTGGCGCTTTGGCTAGCTTTGTCAATAAGTGAGAAGTTCCTTTGTACAAGCCAGATCATCGGGGAAGTGTCGTATTTTGTAGCTAACGTATAGTAAGTGTTGTAAAATGTAAATGCGAACAAACAGCAACTAATCGCAAGTCTGAACGAACTCCTACGCAAACGCAGAGGATGATGCGAAACCGAAAATGGCATAGTACCGAAAGGGAAACAGAAAATGCTCAGAGCGCTAAGAAGCCAATGGATGGCCATTTTTTAAATTCAGAGGCGAACAGCCGGGGAAAGCAGAATGAGAGCGGCTTGCCTGACTATATTGATCGGCGGAGAGCGTCAGGGTAATCAAGTCAATAAAAAAAAAAGGGCAAGCCGCTTTAGATTGACGTCTCGTTCAAATCACCAGAATACTTATCCAATTTTATCATTTGCTAGGAATATCGCTCTATAAAACAGAATTTTCACCTCGAAAATTCATCCACGACCGTCAGCAAAAATATGAACGTCCAATATCGGAACCCTCCAGTTACGTATTGAAAGTCAGGATAAAAGGATTTGAAGAGATTATTACAAAGGAAAATACAAGATGTATTAACTGAATGAAAGGGTACACGCAGAACAATGTGTGTTTTAAGATTCAAATATACAGATAACTTACTTCAATGAGAAGAAAGAAATGGATTTCATTTAACTTCAAAATACTGTAATAATAGCCGTGTACGCATCGATTCAAATAAAACTGACAAAATTAAAACCCGCTACAGCAAACGCACTCGTCAATTATTTTAAAAAAAGAACTGAAAAAGTCATTGCTTGATGATTTTAGCGGAAACAGTTCAGTACTACCAGCCTGTAGTATTGATTGGAAATGAAATTGTTTCAACTACACACTTCAGTACACAGGGAAAAGTTTGAAATGAAGAGCTGGCGGCGAGATTTACTTCTGAAAAAGTGAAAAAGGGCCAAATTAGAATTGCAGTCATTGATCATAAACCTGTTAAGGTTTCTGCTCCTTATTGACAAGACGGGGAAAATATCACGATATAACACAGTAGAAATCGAACAATTGCTGCTATTTTCCTTCAAGCGATCCAATTAACAGTTTCTCAGCTCAATTTCAACAGCTATGAGCATTCTTTCTCCTAGCCAAGGGTTGAAAATGAATTCGTTACTTACATCGTCTGTCCTCGCTTTTTTTCCTTTATTCTTATTGTTTGCTTGTGCAAGCTTGCGTTTTTTCTCTTCGACCTGCGAAAAATGGTTGACCAAGTGTTGTAATATCAATCTTATTCAAGTGCATACCTAATAAAATCACAACAGTTGATTTATCACAAAAACTACAATTTAATGAAAGGTGTCTGAATACTGCTATCGCCGTTCTCAGAGTTGACCATTATAGTAACAAAATGCTGCAAATTATTGTACAGTGGTTAACTTTCCTTTACTTCATCTATAATATAATGAAAACGTTGGAAAATGCGAATTTTCTCCTCCTCAAAACCACCAAAAAAATACTCTTAAAATTAAGACAGCGATTTGGTTAAAAGAATTGAGCCATTGTCAGGCCAAGATGGATTTTTGGGGAAAATTTCAGGAATTCAGTTTTATAGTTTTGTCAGAAAATTGTTGACGGCAGACAGACTACGCACAGAATTTTTAAAATAGGATATTCAGATTCAACATGTCTTGAAACGTACTAAACCATCAAATTACGACAGGTTAGTTGGAAAATTTATTTCTTGGGCGATTACCATGGTTTATTATTTAATAATAAATCTAATGATTCATGGTGAAACTTACATTATTTCTTTCCGGACTCTCTTCCAAATCATCCAGATCCTCTTCGTCCAGCTCATCTTCAATATCTTCATCTTCATCGTCATCGCCGACAAGCTCACCCGCTACACAATGAAAAATATCCAGTGAAATAGGTTTTCGTTCATCAGAAATGTATGCATTCAAAAGTAAAATTATCCAACCATATAAGGTATACATATCGGGTATAGATATGTATTAATAGGTTATCTTTATAGCTAGCAAAGTAGTATCAGGATTTTTTTTTATAGATGTTTTGACTACCACGACAAAGAGATAGCCAATTAACATTTTAGGCGCAAACACAATACTGTAATAAATTGTTCTCAACTCACTTCCAACGGTGTGATTACCGAGGAGATGAACAGGCCCGGTTCCTTTGGCCAAGTGGAATGTGACTGGCGGATCAGGGAACAGTAGATCAAGCACTGCCTGATAATTAGAACCACCCCCTTTCATCACAGCTATAGGGTATTTAACATCTGCTTTATAGCCCATTGCTTCCACTTCAACAACGTTAACCTCTCCATCTTTAGCTTCTGGGCCTAAAACGATCTGAAACAAAAAGGTAGCAGTAAATATCAAAGCAGTTTCAACAAATCGGAACGCAGAGACAGATCTTGACCACGTCCTCAGCTTGGTAATGCATCATGAATTGTACAGAGACCATCATTCGTGACATTGACCCTCATAACTTGATGTTTTACATTTCCGGGCATGTAAAATCAAAATATCCGATTAAAAAAAAAAAACCTGTCCAAACGCCGTACTCTGTTAACATTTTTTCACAGAACTATACAACCTAATTTCTTGAAATGTTAACCAAAAATCAATCTTGGTCTGACAATGGCTCAATTCTTTAGCCAAATCGCTACCTCAATTTTGAAGGTGTTTTTATTTTATTAAAATTCGTGCTTTTCAGACAGAGGTGATTTAACCATCAATTTCTACAGGACTTTTCGGCCGCTGAATCGAATGCGAACATTGTAGTGTCGATAGAATTAATGGTTCTCGATTTATTGTTTTTATTCATTTGAAAATCGTTTTATACTCGTTGGAATGGTGGTCACAACACTTTCGTTAGCTGTACAGTTAGGCGAAAAACTTACCTTTTAATTTGAAAATTAGGAAAAAATAAAAATAATTAAAATTACCATAGTTGCTACGGAGTATTCCCTTACAGATACTAATCTTTTGTTAGGTGGAAATGTTCAGAAAAGTTAGTTAGTTAGTGTCACAAATGGATGGTCTTCTTGAATCATTATTGAATGATGAACCGCTGAAAAATCATTTGCAGCGTTTTTCTCCAGATTTACCTGTTTAACGAGAAGTGTGTGTTCCCCTCGTAGCCCTTGGGCTTCATTGCCATCGCCGGCAGCTTTCATTTCAGGGTCCCATACTTCCTTCTTCTTGCTGCCGTCCAGAGTAAGTCCTACGGATGAAAAATAGAGATCATTACAGACGAAGAAGATTGAGCTCTACAATAGTGGGCAAATCTGACAGGAGAAAATTAGAGTTTTCGATATTGGATGAATTCCGTCGTAATATTAAGAGGTCAGCATGTATGTAGAGGTCAATGGACGAGTGATAATTTTTTTCCAATCGCTTTTTTTCATATACTCCGATTATCTCATCGCCAATGCTAACGAATTTTGTCTCTCAAAACAAAATTCCTCAAATCAACGTTTCATTGACTTTTCAAATTCCTCAAATCAATGTTTTAATGACTTTTTACGTTCTTCTCTTTTTTATTTGCTGCCAACATACAATAAAGCCAAACAACAGTATTAGTGCCAGAAAATTTATTATTTCCATGTTTACGAAGTAAATGTAGGTATTGTGATCGTCTGGTAAGTCAAATTTAGAAGGGGGGTCCTGTTGGGAGAAATTTTCAAAGTACTATACTCAAAATCACTCCTGAACAAATGTTTGTGGGTGCGTCCGTCTGTCTGTGGTCAAACAGTGACATAAACCGCTATATCTCCCTGAAAAATTACTGTAACTCAATTAAATTTTCAGGAAATGTTTTCACAGTGAATGTGCAAAATTAGCTTTAATTGAATTTTGGATAAAACACTGTACATTTGAGATACAACAAGTTTTAGCTGTTTCTATTTTTACAGACCGCAAAAATCGATATATTTGAACGCTCAAGGTCGTCAAATGTTTAGTACTCCGATTGAAAGAAGGCTGATTTTTATCACGAGGGTCACATACAGTAATTCCGCGTCATTCGTATATCGACTACATTTTGTTGTTTAGACTGCAGAAATGATTATATTTTGACGCTGAGGGACTTGAAATGTTTCTTAATGTCAGCTGAATGTCACTTGATTTTTATAATTGGTGACGTGCGGTACTTCCTCATGAATCGCTTTATCAGATATTTTATTTGAGCGCTTCTATATTTTTCAAGTTTTCCTGCATTAAAAATTACCCACTTTCACAGAATTTGTATTAGGATCACACACAGTACCGCCTTATAATTTTCTTCAAAATTTCAATTTTAGAAGGCCGCGAAAATTGAATATATTTGACACCAGAGGTTTTTGATGTAACGGCACGTGAATGACGCACGATTTTTATTCTAGTCACACGCCGTACATCTGCGCTATCCGCTCATTTTTTGTAATTAGAAATACAGTCCGCCTCAAGTCAAAATCCGAACATTTAAGGTCGTGAAATAAAACACACCGTTTTCCATGTTATGCGCGTATTTGTTTGGTATGTTCTACTGGCTGCAAAAATCAATAAATTTGAACGCTTGAGGTTTTTCAATTTTTATAACGACGAATAAATTACGCCTAGTTTCCTCCTCAAAGCTGGTTATATATTTGTGATTGTCCTTGGTATAAAATAAATACAATTTGGCAGAACTTGGCTTGTATCGTTAGGATACTGCACTTCTGCATTATGAACGTCAATCGGGCTATTTTCTCTTATATTGCTCTCTTTATTTTAATGGAAGTTGCAGTGTTTAAAGTTGCGGTCTTTCTATGAGAATTTTGGTTTTATAATTTGTTATAAATAATGTTACCGACTCAAACATGGAAGTACTGTGTGATCTCTGCATACCCCTGGTTTTTAATTGACACAGATATAACGGTAAGAATAAAATAGGGGGCATAAATAAATTAGCTAGATCTGAGATACTGCCAAGAGTTTGGAGTAACCGGAATATTTAGAAAAATTATACCACGTGCTCTAAATAGGACGCGCGTACCATTGGCGTAAGATCTGAAAAAGGGAATTAAACTGAGTATTGGCCTCTTTTTCGCTAAATCCACGGAAAGATTTTCTACAACGGTAACATGTCTGGCAAACAAAAGAAAATAACACTTTTTTGGGGTAGAAAACACGAGTAATAATAATATTGAAAAAATTCAACCACGCACACTATCTATTGCGCTCGTGGAAATTAATTGGGAAATCCATTCCACAGCTAGTCCGAAGTAACTAGGGCTATCAAAAAAAGACTAGGCATCGCATACTATTTTGTTTTCGCAAACATCCCACAAACGGTTCTGGCTTTAGCTTAAAAAAGCGTTGACTAGGGCGAGCTAAGAGCCAAATCGAATAATAAAACGAGGAAGACGCGAGAAAACAAAACCTTGAAGTGGGACAATGGGATGAAGACGAAGGGGCGAACCAAGCATCGAGAAAATCGGCCGACGGATTCATCGAACACCGGATTCTATCCAGTGAATTCAATAGAGCATTCGTAACAATTAACAGACTAAATAAATTTCTCCATTTCGTCATAAAAAGCCGGAAAACTGAGCAAACTTCCAACAACACTAAAAATAATGGCGGCGTCGCGAGAAAAGCTTCGACTCAATGAACATACGCCGGGCGGTCGCCGATCGGCGACCTGCGTAAAATACGTTTCCGATCGTCGAACAATGAAAATCGAATTTTTCTCGAATTGTCGGAAAATTAGAATGTGCGAAAATCCGATTCAACAGCGTTGTACGAGTAATGGTAGAATAGGGGCTCAAGGCTACGCCGGGTTATGGATTATTCGACCGAAAAAACCATCAACTGGATATTCATACGGACGAATAATCTTTACCATGCAAATAAATACGAGGACGAATAGAAAAATTTACCCCAAAAGTAATCTTCCGTCATGATGCTAGATATAAATGTGGATAGGTATGTCGAAGAAGGCGAACTGAAAACGATCAACTACTGAAACCGGTGACAAAATGGCGGAGCACTGGAGAGAAGCTTGGGCCTTCGGGAAATAGATTGACGCTAGGAAGAGCACAAAAATCGGATCGGTACCTCATCTTTCCGCGACGAGCGTGAGGCGCTTTAATCGCATATAGGAACAAACGTGACAGGCTCAAAAAACGAACAAAATTCATTTTCAAGCGCCTTGTTAATTTTTCGTTGTATAATTTTTTACAATAGTGAGTTTCGTGTTTTTTTTTAGAACAAAGGTGGAGTTTTGGTCGCTTAGTAAATTTGGGGAGTTCTTGATTTTACCGGTTTTTTTTTCCACCGTGAGAAGTGACCCATTAGGTGCGTATTTTTGTAAAATCATACGTAACTAATGGTTACTGTCATCTCGACCGTGATCACTATTAGAGACGTATGATTTTGCAAAGTAACCAATAATACTCCCCATGGTCACCAAAAAAAGCAAAACTCCCTTGTGTCTCTAATGCCTGGTCATAACCATAAATAACGATAATTAAACTAAATAACCAAAATGTCTACGTAAAAAAAACTAAAATGCACAAAAACTTAAAATTCTTCATTATCACTTCGAATGAATAACAAATCGACTTTTCGCGGCGCTATCTATCATTCGAGTATGGTACGGCCGGTTTGCGCTTATACTTTCCTCTATGAGGAAACCGAGGGAAGTTCTGGGCCGCGCAAACTCAAATCACACCTACCCCAGTTTTGATTAGCGAAAAAATATTTTATTTAAGAGAAAACTAAAACTGAACCACCGAATTACGAGGAAGTACGGTGTGTGACACATAATAAAACTCGAACGACATTCAATTGACATATAGAAACATTTCAAGTCCCCCAGCGTTCAAATATTATCATTTTTGCTGTCTGTAAAGATCAAAATATAGTCTAAATGCGTTTAACGCGGAAGTACTGTATGTGAACCAAGTGACAAAAATCAGACTTCCTTGAACGTTCAAATATATTGATATTAGCGGGCTGTGAAAATCAAAAATAAGCACTAGCGAAATCGTGGAAAGGCTCATAGCGAGGGGGTACAGTAAACGATCCAATATGCAAAAATCAAGCATCATCTACTCGCCATAATGAACTTTTTACGACCACAAGCGTTGAAAAATATTGACTCTCATAGCCTGTAAAAATCGATCTAGAAAAATTTTTGAACAGTTATATCTCGAAAGTACAGAGTGTCATCCAAAATACGGAAACGGCTAATTTTGCACAATTACTGGGAGAACATTCTCTGAAAATTTCATTGAGCTCTATGCATTGTTCACAGAGATATGACGAATGTGTTATTTTTTTACGACAGACCTGCGGACAGTGTTTCCGAGTTTAGTAATATAAAATTTCTACCCAATTCACCTCCGTTCCGAATTCGACTTATCATGCGTTCACACTACTTCCATTTAATGCGTTAACATGGGAATAAAAGGTTCATAGAGAAGAATCAAATTGGCTTATATTATAATTCAACATTTCTTCACTACTTTCAAGTGAATATTTTTCTAAAGAAATCACCATGAACATTTAGATAACACAAAAAAGTAATTTTAAAAACTAAACTTATCTTCAATAGAGGTTGAGGCCCAAGATGGTGAAAGCGCTAGAGCTGTCGCAAACAGGTGAGATAGACTGAAACCTTTCTCTTAATTTTCTGGTACGAGGTCCATCAGTAAGGGCAAACAAATATTGAATCGTTTTATTCTAAGAAAACAAGGAACTGAGACACAGCTATCAGGTAGATATAAAAATAACGTTACACACAAGTCACTTAGCGGGTAAACGGTTCCAGTCAATCGGCCGTTTGCCGACGCTTGTCAAATAGTCGTTACATTTTGAAAAATGCTTGCAGCCGAACCAACCCCTTGATGCTGACAAGGGCGATGGATGAACAGTCTTCAACACGCAGTGCTTTTTCTAAAACAAAAATGAAAAAATGGCCACTCTCAGAAAATTATCTTGAAATTAAAATTATTCCTAAAATAGTAAAGGAAAAATAGAAACGCAACTGCAAAAAATTGCACACCTTGTCGACGAAATCGGCTTTTTTCTGAGCATAAGCACCCCAAAGCATAAAAACAATGCCTGTCTTATGGTCATTGAGGTACTTGATGGCAGCTGACGTCAGTTGTTCCCAGCCACGATCTTTATGCGAATTGGGCATATTTTTGCGCACAGTAAGACATGCGTTTAGAAGAAGAACGCCTTGACGAGCCCAACCCACAAGATAGCCATGTTTTGGAGCTGTGAATCCTTCAATATCACTCGTCAGCTCTTTGTACATGTTTAAGAGGCTGAAAAAATTGTCAATACAGCCATAGGTCATACAAAGAGTTGATTTTTGATTATACGTAGGTAGATTTGAAACATTAAATCAGATAGGTAGATTACTGATATAAAATAGGAGATAAGGGTATTTTTGTATGTCCTTAAAATGTATGAAAATTATTAAGATACCTAATTAAGGTATGTCTTTCAAATCGTGAAAATGATAACCCACAAAGTATGCAATAAGCCGTGTATTTAAATTTTTAGATGAAAAACAAATGAGCGGGAATTTCGAAAACTCTTTGAAGCAATTCCGTTGGCAACAACTCATGTAATTTACACATAAATAAAGTTTAAAATTAATTGTACCTGGGAGGAGGTGGCACGGGAGGTAGAACACTGAAGCATAGACCTAGAAGAGTTGAAAAATTAATTAATCAAGAATTGTACCTTGGAAGGAGTAACAGAAAAGTTATTTATAAATAGTTGCAACAAAAAAATTTAATTCTGCAGTTTGTCGCATTTTTCACCTGTCGGGGTGATCCCTTCATTGTTTCTTTTATTTACCGAGATCTTTTACCAATTCGGGCATCTTCAGAGCTATACATATACCAATCATCACCTGCTCATAAGTACCTGATGGATCTATGTGGCCCTGAAGATGCCCAAATGGGCGAAATATGTCTGCAAATATCAGAAACTATGGAGGTGTCACTGTGATAATCCCTCCTCACCCCAAAAAAAATATAATTAAATAAGGCGCAATTTTTAATTACCATGGGCTTGTCCAGGGTTATGATACGGGTCCTGTCCCAATATCACGACCTTAATATTATCCAAAGAACACTCTTTCGTCCATGACCACACCTTGTCCGGGGGTGGATATATTTCGGCAATTTTCCTCTCATTGGTCACGAAATCGCTCAACTATTAATCATCATTCGGTTGAGCAATTGAAGAAATGTTGATAAAATGTGTAATTTAAATTATGTTTGGAAAAATAATAAAAAAATCAGGTTAAACCGAAGAAATACCTTTGCAAAGTAAGGCTTCTTGAACTCTGGTTTCAACGCTTTGTACCAACTAGGCCCAATTTTCGGATCGACAACTTCAAGTTCAGACGATAGTTTAGCGATTTCGGAGACAATCATTTCGTTTGGAGGTTCAAAAGCGATTGTGCACTGTTTTGATTTGCCGTTGTTTTCTTTCGAACTGTCGCTGCTACCGGAAATCGTTGAATTTTGAGAAGAAAGGCAGTTTGAATCTGAAACTTATTAACAGAATCGGTGTGAACACATTATTCGTCGATTTCAATACACATCAGTGCTTTAAAAAATTCATTGTAAAACGTTCAAATTCAATAGAAATTATAATGGAAATTATATGGAAAATTTGTGAAAAAATTGAAATTATTAACAATATAAAGTTAGAAAATCTTAGTTAGGAAACTATTGAAAAATTAGTGAAAAAATCGTAATTATAGACAACATGGAGTAAATAAATTAGCGTCATTTCACGGATTATGTCACTTACGGCGATTTTCATCCTGCAAAGGAGTTTTTCCTTCCAATTTTCGAATCTTAGCTGCCGGTTCATCATCTGAAAACAATAAATCGCTCATTGAATGCAATAGTTATATCTCAATATCACATATTTATATTATCTATCTCATATATCAAAATTCGAGAAGAACCATTTCAGAGAAATAAATTACTGTTAAGAAAAAAAAAATCTTTAAAAAACTGAAATTCTTTCAGCAATGAACTGTATAAAGTAACCAAATTAGAATTTAAATTTGACCCTTGAAAAATGATTGCATTATTTTTAAATTAATTAAATTTTCTTCAAAAAATGACAGTATTTTCGCAAGTATTTGGGAAACTAGGCGTATCAAGTAGAAATAAGTTGTTCTTGATAGTAAAGAAAGATTGATGCATTTACGTAGCAGTATTAATTGGAAATGTAACTGTTATTAAGATAAGTGAGCAAACATTTTCGAAATAAATCTCTTTAAAGGTTAATAGTATTGCAACATTCACTTATACACCAAAGAATTAGTAGATGATAATGACATTAGCTAAAAATACTTATAAAAATGGACAAAGTATTTCTCGTAAAATTAGGAACAAAACTCCGTAAAATAACTACTAAAAGTTACAATTTTTCTAAACTCTATTACGGTTATTCTTTAGCTCTCCGGTGAATGCAAAATCAAAAGAAATGGCCACCAAAATGTGAGTTTTAAAAGCACAGGAATGGCTCTCATCTTGAAGGTGCTATCAGAAGAATTAATTTTCGAATAGAACCTAAAATTGGAATCTCGACAACTGACTCTTGCAGCAAATGAGCGAAATATCGTCGAGATGCGAAATAGCATTTTGCGTTAAGAGGCGCAGAAAAAGAAAAATCTGAACTGAAAAATTCTACTCGAATTTTACAATATTATTCAAAATAACGTCAACCACCTGTTGTGTTGCAATTAGCAGGTTTGCTTCGTGATAAAACTGCTGTCTTCTGGATCGGCTTAAAAAATGAGTGTAATTTTTTTTGACTCATCGCAAATCCTAACAAAAGTTTAATCGCAATCGCGCAAAAACGAACGAAACTTGTCTTTCTTGGCCAACAAAATGTATGAAATTCATGAAGTGAAGTTCACGTGAAATCGAACACAGAGAGAAGTAACTGATCAAGGTAGATAGATATAGGAGGTACGCTGGTAACTCTGTAGCCAATGAAAAGTGCGAATGGGTATGACGTCATAATGAATCCCAAGTCCCACTTGGTAATGAAGATTGAATTGATTTCACCTACTTAATACACAAGTAAAACTGATTATTGATTTTTGTGAGCATTTTATTTTAACTTTTAATGCTCGTTTTGGTTATTTACGTAAATAATAATTGGTAAATAACTTCAAAAAATGAATCAAGAAGGTCAGACTTACCAGAATTTCAAAAAAAAAATTAGGGAAACAACAATGCCAGTTTAAACTAGTTCACTTTTGAACATTATTATTAATCATTATTATTAAAACATATTAGGAATATTGAAACAAAACATAATTGTGACGTGGGAAATAAATAAAATTGTTTTTGAAAACTCATTATAGGTAAACTTTTATTTTTAACAGTAATTATTTTTCTTTTTTTTTTCATACTTCCTATCTGGAAAATTAGTGGATCGTTCAAGGGATTTTTGTTGTGCCCTTTGTGTATTTAAATATTTTATTCTCAGCAGTATGCGCATTTTGCAAAAAGATTCTATCAACTTGTTGTCAATTTGAAGAGATGCAACTTTTGATGTAACGTATTCCGTTGTTTTTTTGCAGTTGGTGGGTATTTTATCTTTTGTATTATAAAGTAGGTTTGTAATTTTCGACTAAGTCATAGCCAACATGACCATTCCAACTTTCGATGTTCTTCAAGATTTGTAACTTTCATCGTGGATTACTTCACCAAAAGTCGTTAATTCAGATTTTTGAATAGACCGAACGAACGGTAATTTAACTTAAGATTTTCTCCGAGTAGTGTACCTATCCATTTTTCAAAATTTTATGCGGTATTCAACAACATCGGTAAAATGTACACCAAAAAATCTCATTCTCCAACTTTACACATTCTCTTCATTCATGTACCTAGGGCAAAAGAATGAAGCATATAATCATGGAAATACACACCATAATCAATCATTATGCTAAATTTGAACAAAATTGGAATCAAAAAATGTTTCACAAAAAAACCAAGGGGTACCTCTGCAATTTTTTAAAACTTATCAGTTGTTGATTTTTTACTCTCCTATAAGTACAGATAAGAACCTACAGTTTTCAGGAAAGTTGTTTTTTTACCAGAAAATAAAGAGAAAAAAGTACAAAACACACACAAACAATGAAAAAGAGTTTAAACTCGTAAATTAATAAGTAGTTTCATAGTTTGCTTGAGGGGAATTCAAGAAAAACTGACGAGTGTTTTATGGTAGGAAAGACTTCTCCCTTCAACAGGTAGAATTTCAACCCTCCAAATAAAAGAGAAAGGTAGAAGAAGGGTTTAATTTTGTAATGGGTAGGGGCCTCGGGTCTGTGCTCTAGGGGTTCAAAATGTACTTGTCAGTGAGAGGATTTAAGAATTAAGGATTTAAGACAAATTTATTCAGCAACATAAAACATATAAATTAATACACAATAGAAAAATAACGAATAATGGGTTCAGCAATAGGCTATCGCCCGTGAGAGGGATTCAATGTGACGTTTTAGCGTCCTTAGCAACCGATTTGGAGAGGGGGTCGCCCTTAGTTACCAGCGTACCTCCTCAATCTATCTACCTTGGTAACTGATCGCTTGACTCGAGTAATCTCCCGCCTTTGTCTGAGACTCTTCTCTTTTTTTTTTGATCCGACAACGATCACCGTTGGCATAAGGTTTTCTCGTCGTCAAGGACTTATTCAAGGTTCGATCTGCAAAAAGTACTTACAGTTCCGAAACGTTGTGCGGTTTAAAAAGAGGCTGCATCATAATTATAGACAGAAAATTCAGGTAAAAATCGGACCGAGGCTACAAAAGGCCGTTCTAAAATGAAAATATTAACTTTTTGCTATTTCAAACATCTTATAATATTTTCAATAGCATTTTAGTGTCCGGCATAAATGGGAGCAACAAATGTGATTTACGTACAGCAACAACTTGATTCTCTGTTTGGCGTCCGTGCTCGTTACTTATGTGCTTCAAATGGATATCGAAAAAACTATCGATACCTGTATCGATATTGATATATGAGACCTACTATCGATAACAATATTATATCGGCGTAAATTATCATATTAAATTCAATAATATCGAAGGTTCGTTATTGAAAATTGAAAGGGTTGTTTTCTTAATTGTTTAGGAAGTGGATCGAACTCATATAACTCTTCTGTAGGAAAAACACACTTTAAGTTATCAATCTATTTTAGTATAAATATTTATTTCTGATAATGTCATACAAGATTTGCAATTTTTAACTAGGGAATCCAAAATATTTGAAATAATAATCATGAGAAAAAAATCGAAAATTAGCATGGAAAGTTAGCTGGATAAAAAAGTTTTAGGGAAAAAACCATACCTAATAAGTTATAAATGTATTCTAGCTTAGATATTTTTTTCTGGTCATTTCATATAAAATTTACCATTTTAAATCTGAGGGACTAGATCAAAAAGTTTTCAGAAAAAAAAAGATAACAGTAAAATACATTTTTGAAAAATGATTTCAAATTATGAGATTTTTTGAAATGCGTTTGGACATTGGAGATTTCTTTTTCCTAGAACGTTACAAAAGAGAATTTAATCCATAAAACTTGTTTGCAGGAAAAAACATCCTACTAGTAATTTATATCAGCTCAAATATTTCTTCTCAAAACTTTCACAGAAGGTTCAGCAAAATTTTTCCAATAATATAGACTCAAAGCCATTTGAAACTAGGAGTCAACAAACAAACGATATTATTTTAAACAGCTATTAGTTATTAGGCTATACCAATTTGATGTTTTTGTTCTTTTTTTTATTAATTTTTTTATTTAATATTTAGGTAGAGTTTATATAAATTTCAATTCATTAAAAAACAGTTACCTATGTATTATAATATGAAGACAACTTTTGTAACAGGTATAATTATGACGTACCTACTTGGGCCCAATCAAACTTTGTGATCAGACTGTAGTATGCCTTTCATTTCCTCCACTTCCTTCATGGCTCCGTGGTTTTACAGATTTTTGTAACATTCAAATTTAACCTTGATTCAGAAAAATCCTGATATTGATGAATTGATAATGTCGGGAGAAACTATCGAACCGATTATATTAGAATTTGAGTATCGATATTAAAATATCAAATATCGGAACAAAGTATCGATACTATTGATTTCGATATATCGTACCTAGTCCGCTTCTCTTGACTTTCAACTTTTCAATACTAGCTGGTAACTGGTATTTAGGATTGTTATTGGTGTTTTTTGCGCAAGTAAATGTTAGCATGATTTGCTAGGTTTTGCATTTATTAATTCACTGTAGGAAAGTAATATTACGACCTGTTTATTCAATAGTTGTGGACGAGTATCTTCCGAACATCTCTCACATTGTGAGTAGGACCGCTTTTTGTCTTCGAATCTACGAAAACAAGAATACTCTGTGTGCAAATTGTACAAAAATTCTCCCATTGTTGTGTTACAGTCAAATTGGTTGAAGCCGCTTTATTTGTCGAAGCTATCGTTGAAGCGCAATGGCTGAAGAAGATGACGGAAAGGAATACAGATGGGAAACTGGTTATGAAAAAACTTGGTAAGTTTTACTTGGAGATCATAAAAAATAAAGCTAGCTGCGGGAAGCGTGCCATTGCGCATATTCGTGATGAGAAACGATCACTTGTCAATGGGGAAGACGCCTATTTTTTATTTTCGTTCCTAACGGCCTGAATTCTGTTATTTGGTGTCAGCTGAAGACGGAATGACCAATTTTTCATGAAAATTGTGAGTTTTCGCGGAGAAAATCGCTAAGGAAAATCAGTGGTTTGAATAAACCCGGAGATGTAACTCCAACCGATTGAAGTAACTCCCTAGAGCGCTCTGCAGACGGCTGAAAGACGGACAGTAACAACAAGACGGTCTTTAAGACTGGAGTCATGCTAAATCGAGTAAATGACGCTAATTTCACTGCTATTTGTTAGGTTTTTTTAATCGTCGAGTTAGTACCGCCCGAAATGCCTCGTAAAGCAAATAAATTGCTGAGGGGGGTTTGGTAATCTCACAGCAACCTCAAATTATTGCTCCCAATGTTAGTTTATTCTCTGAAGATACAAGCGCTAGTGTCAATAGTCACGTTCGACTGACCAGTTATGACGTAATAACAACTATTCATTTTTCGTTCAAAATCATCGGTTTTCCTTAGCGATTTTCTCAGCGGAAACTCACAATTTTCATGAAAAATTGGTCATTCCGTCTTCGGTTAACAGAATTCAGGCCAAAAGGAACGAAAATAAAAAATAGGCGTCTTCCCCATTCTAACATCATCCTGGTTTTTCAAAAGGTATTGCATATTGATCTCTGTTCTACAGGGAGGCGATACAGGAGGATGAGAAAGGAAATTTGGAATCGTCGGTGGCTGAGATCATCCAGCGAGCTAAACGGAAAGCTCAGATGGAAAGGAAAGGCCACACGAGGCTCGGTATGATGAGGCACATGTACGTCATACTCGACGCTTCTGAAGCCATGCTTGATCAGGATCTAAAACCAACCAGACAGTTCTGCACGTTGAAGGTGAACAACGGCAGATTTATTTTGTCCAAACTGTTACTAATAGAGTCACCTATAGATTCAGATTCATTCCACAGTTCAGGTTCCTTATTATTTCCCTGTTTCAGTTGCTTGAGGGTTTCATGGAGGAATTTTTACACGAAAGTCCGCTCAGCCAACTTGGTTTCATTCTGACGAGAAACAAACGCGCTGAAAAGGTGCGTGCTGATAATTCTCCTTCCGAAGTTGACGATTCTAAGGGTATAATTCTAATAATCAAATTTAAAATCAATGGAAAAAGAATGGGCTTAGTCTTATTGCACTGATGCAATTGTTATTACATCATTGAAAGCAATTGTGTCGTATCTCAAAATCTGAAGTGAGAAAATCGAGAACAATTTTAGTGAGATTAATAAAAGTTTTAAAAAAATTGTGAAGAAAATTTTGAAATTTCCACCGAATTGTATTAATATATTGCTCCTGTTTGTAAACACAACTGATTGATTTACTTAGTAGTATTAATTGGAAATTTTGTTACGCTTTTGCTTTGCATTCCGAGAGCGCTGATGTGCAAATATTCTTTTCCGTGACAGATATCCGAGTTATCCGGTAATGTTAAGAAACATTTGGAAATTCTGAAGACGAATTTCAGTGCGCCAACTGCCTGCAGTGGAGAACCTTCATTGCAAAATGCGCTTGAGCTAGCCAAATCCACTCTCAGGCACATGCCACCTCATGCCATCCGTGAAATTCTGGTTATAATGGCCAGTTTGACCTCGTGCGACCCTGGTGATATCAATAATACTATCCAGGTGGGAGACATTACAATCCAATTATTTTATCGTCATTTATGCTAACAATTTCCATTTATTTTTCTTCTCCAGGTGGTCGTATTAAGTCTTTCTGCAGGTTGAGGGGGAGAATAACGAGACGACCTCTTCTCCATTTTTCTTCTTTTAGGAGGGCGTAATAAAAAGAAGAAAAAAGTGAGAAGAGGATTTCCATTTATCTTTTCTAGGCAACCCCCTCTATTTAGTTTCTTTCTCTTTCAGTCGTTGAAGAGCATTGGAATCAGAGTGTCAGTGATAGGCGTTGGTGCTGAGGTCCGCCTGTGTAAATATTTGTGCCAAACAACCGGTGGCTCATATTCAGTCATCTTAGACGATGTCCATTTCAAACATTTGCTCCATCAGCACGTAGTACCACCAGCAGCTGCTCAGAGTTCAGCCGAAAGTGCACTAATAAAAATGGGCTTCCCGTTCAATCCTCCGGGCGAAACAAAAACCACTAGCCTTGCCATGTGCATGTGGTAAGGTCAATTCCGTTATTATAATTAAGTGTATTCAATCTGAACTGTGAATTTACTCTCCGAGAATTTTTCCTGCAGCCATTTAGACACCGGTGATGGGAAACTGGAAGGCGGAGGCTACCTTTGCCCCCAATGTCGCAGCAAATATTGTGAGCTGCCAGCTGAATGCAAAGTTTGTGGCCTCACATTAGTCTCAGCTCCTCATCTAGCTCGCTCTTTTCACCATTTGTTTCCTGTGGGGCCCTATGAACAAGTGCCCATTTCTTCAATGGAATCATCGAAAGATTGCTTTGCTTGTGGACACGTTTTCCGCGAGATTGACAGACACGTAAGTATTAAAGAGAAGTGGACAATTTGCAAGATGTATGTCAGTTGGTGGGGATTGCAATGATTTAATTTAAAATACTTTTAATGGGGCGTAATATAATCCTGGACTTGAGTAATTATTTTTATTCTGAAAATGTTACTGATCTTAAAAACTTCAAATGCTCAGATGATGTCTAGCTCTCAATTACAAATAGTGTAAATTGGTTCTCTGAATTTACATAATTATTTTATTCCTACAGGGTTATAAGTGTGAAACTTGCACAAAGATGTTCTGCTTGGATTGCGACATGTTCATTCACGACACATTGCACACGTGCCCCGGTTGCTCGACAAACCAAAAAACCTTTCAACATTTCATGGATGCGATTTAGTTTCCATCAATGAACATCTCAGTTTCATTTCCTCTCTATGAATAATTTGAGAGAAGAAAGTTACTAATAGTTTGGTATTCGTTGTTGATAATTGTATAATATACATTTCCTATTGTTATAAAAATGATGAAACTTGATGGCAATATTTATTTTTCCCTGCCACCCTGTTGCTGTACTGGTGAAATCACCTGCTATATTTCCCTGGCAGGATGGTACTTATGAGAAAATGTTTCAATTTACATAACTGGATTTTCCTAACATTTTTTAATCGATTATAGATATTGAATCTTGTCCAGATGCCGCCAGCTGTACAATTAAGGCTTTTAGTGTGAAAGAGACTTAGCAGTGGAAAGAAATTAAGAGTTATACCGTTTGATTGGCAGTAAACTATTGTGACGAGGAATACACTAGATTGTGGGCAAATTAATTAATTTGAAAATATTTAACAATAATTCAAAAGTATTTTATCAATTTCATACATTTTCCATTTTGACAAAAAAAGATCTCGTTTGAACTGTGTACAATATGCCTGTCATAGCTCTTCCAGTGTCACACAACACACTGCCTCAAAAAAAAAAAATGTTTCGCAAAATATTATGCACAAAAATGTATAGCAAATGAACGTCCCCATAAATACATACAACGCCCAAGCAGTTCAATGACTAATTGCTTCAAATCTGACTGAAACAGCGATACTTGATGTACAGATATGCTTGAACGAAAATCAAATTAGACACCTAACTGATACGCACAAACTGAGCATAATAAAACTAGATTACCCTCCTCCCGCTGTAAAGAAAAATATAAAACAATGCCGTTGTCCGACATGGCAACAAGCGGCCAGGGCAGAGAAAATGGAAGACTCGCAACATAACGCCATCTTGAATGTTTTCGTTTTCTGTTAGTATCGAATTGTTTGTGTTCGCTTTCCGGTGAATAAACGAATAAAATTCAGTGTAAAGTGTTTTCATGTGTTTTTAGTCGTGGAATGTGGAGATTTTAAAATCTGAGATTATCACTATCTGAGGTTTGTATTTTACTCCAGTTCGTTTCTATATTAAGTTCGGGGGTTTGTTTGACCGGTGTTATGTCCAAACGATTCACACCCTCAAACGGTAACGTCGCGGTAACCGGTAACCCGTTGTCTGCGATCTATAAAAATGCTGTACAAAAATTTTGTTATTTGTACAGAGGCTTTGTAATGCACTTGTGTTAGGGCTGAACATCTTTGAAAGTTTCCATCTTACAACAGATTGGTAATTATAAAGGGAAATTCCATTGCAACTGTCTTAATTTTAATCATTTTTATTTTTCTCGATTATCTAATTAAAAGTTGAATATTTTTATCGAACGAAGCATCTAAATATCAAATTATATAGATTTTTGGACGCTGAATCGAATGAGACCATCGTGGGGTCGATAGCTTTATTGGTTCTCGAGTTATCGCAGCTTTTGTGTCGAATTTGGGAGATTTTCAGAAATTTGACATGAGGGTATAACTCGAGAGTTCTTCTAGCTATAAAAATCGTTCTATACTCATTGGGATGGTCGTCAAACACTCCTTCCAGTAGTACCGTTAGGCAAAAAATTTAGCATTTAATTAGGAAATTAAGAAAAATGAAAATGATTAAAATTAATTGCTACGGAATTTCCCCCTTTTTTTCCTTCCGTTTTTCGGTGGGAACGTTCAGAAATGTTCTAAATAATTACTATCACAAATGGATAGTCTTCCTAAATCATTATTGAAGCGAAGGAATAATAAACCACTGTACAATAATTGAGTTTTTTTTCTGGGGCCATTACAAGGGTTTATGTTAAACAATAATTCAAAACTGATCGAGCATTAAACTCCAATTGCAAGAGGTTTTAGGTTCTTATTCGGCCAAAGAAAAAACTCACTTCAAATATATATATAATGTAGGATAAAAACTAGAGGACAGCAATAAACCCAACAGAATAGAGAACACTCGTTTTAGGAATACAGTAACTAGGCCTCAGTAACTTGAGTAACCAGCTGCTCTTCCATAATAATTGTGAAGTCGCCACAGGGTTATAATGTAAAATTTAGTAGAAAAGCTACATTCCTTCGTTGTTGGGGTAAAGGGGGAGAAAACCACGGTGACCTGTTCTCCCTGTACCCCAACAACGAAGAACGAAAAAAGCGACAAATCCACAACAAAAAAAAAAAAAAAAAAAAAAAAAATACATTAAAGTCATTAACCGTTATTTATTTCATTATTTTGTAGAGCTCCATACTGCAACAATGGCGATCAGGACGTACGGTGATAAACCGATCAGCTTCCAAGTTGAAGAGAATGGCGAATACTATTGTATTGGCTCCGAAGTTGGGAATTATCTGCGGATGTTCCGAGGCTCATTGTACAAAAGATACCCTGGCATGTACAGGCGTACTCTTGGAAACGATGAGCGAAAACGGCTGATGGAATTGGGTTTGTGTTAAGAATCCCAAAAAATTTGGAATAATTCCATTACACATGCTGACCGGTTGTATTCTATTTTTTGTTTTATTTTATTTTCCAGGCTTGAGTTCTCATTGCCTTGCGTCGAGCATTTCGCTTTTGAGAGCGTCTGAAGTCGAAGATATCATCGAGGGCAATGATGATAAATATAAAGCGGTGTCAGTTCATTCTACAGAGACACCGATTACTGCTTCTGCTAAGCCTAAAAAAGCTATGCCTTGGGTCCCTTCAGTTCCCAACAGCTCTCATTTGGATGCTGTCCCGCAAGCTACGCCGATCAATAAGAACAGGGTCGTTAACAAAAAAGTAAACATCTTTTAATACACCATCGTATCACAACTTCACCTACTAAACTGGCACATGAGGCACTGATTAGAACATGATTTGTTCCCATTTTGAATGTATTCTTTCTCTCGATAAATTCAATTAAAAATACCAGTTGTTCATCAGTCTTTCCTTTGCGCAGGTGAGGACTTTCCCGCTGTGTTTTGACGATACAGACCCAGCTTCGATTATGGAAAATGCGTCGCAAGTTGAAGTGCTAGTGCCAATACGACTCGACATGGAAATCGAGGGGCAGAAACTTCGCGACACGTTTACTTGGAACAAAAACGAAAGCATGATCACGCCTGAACAGTTCGCCGAAGTCCTATGCGACGATTTGGACTTGAACCCGTTAAGTTTCGTTCCAGCCATTGCTCAAGCGATACGTCAACAGATCGAAGCTTACCCCACCGACAATATCTTGGCCGAGCAAACAGACCAAAGAGTTGTTGTGAAATTGAATATTCATGTGGGCAACACGTCACTTGTGGACCAGGCAAGAGAAATCATTTTTCATCAATCTTCATTCCACTTAGTTGTAGTTTTACCTATTTTTAACATTTTTGTTGCTGTTCATTGTGTTTCAGGTCGAGTGGGATATGTCTGAGAAGGAAAACTCGCCTGAACAGTTCGCGATGAAACTTTGCGCTGAATTAGGTCTCGGCGGGGAGTTCGTAACTGCTATCGCGTACTCAGTCCGCGGCCAATTATCATGGCACCAGAAAACGTACGCGTTTGCCGAGGCGCTTGGTAAAGTTGAAAATCCATACAGGTCGGGGTCAGAGGCTGATCAGTGGTCTCCCTTCTTGGAAACTCTAACCGATGCTGAAATGGAAAAGAAGATACGCGATCAGGACAGGAACACTCGGCGGATGCGGAGGCTGGTCAACACGACCCCTGGATGGTAGTTTTTAAACTTACTTTTTGTGTGTTTTTGGAAAGCATAATGAAAAATCGGTAACGGTTTGATAAAAAATTATTCATTTTTTACTTCCTATGCGTTTGTATGTTCAAATTTGTTAACGCTGTGATAGAATGTGAGCAATTAATTTTTCCACAGGAACGATACGAAGAGAGGAAACTGAAGATCTATCACAACTCTCAGCGCAGAAGTTGCCCGAGGTTTTTTTCTACTATGAATTCTACTGTACATATTTTGCCATCATGCTGATTTTCATACTACCTACAATTGAAAATAAAATAAAATAAGTAGCGCGTTTTTAAGCTTTTTTACTCGATTTACATTTTTAGGTCTGTCTAGTAGTTATCTAGTAGCTAATTAGTATTTTAGCTTTCTGGTTCGCAATTATACTATGCAATCGTATTTCGGTTAATTTTTTCTTTGAAAACCTTCTGATGACGTTCTGTGATCTCTGTTACTATAAAATTCCCTGCTAACGCTCAACATTTCACATTGCTCTATATTTTTATTACTAATGTTTTCATAATGTCCTTTCCCATCTTTATTATTAGCTGTTTTTTCTCTTTTTTTTCCTTAGTTTTTGTAATTCAATTTTTTATTTAGAAAAATGTTATAAATGTGTCTTCAATCTCCAAAACAATAACTTCGCACGGAATTGCTGCTAAAGCGTCAGACTGATTGCTTGGCATCGCTTCAATCCACCCAAAGCCAAGAGACAGACGGCATAATTTGCGTAGAGCATTGACCAAAAAATTACTTAATGCAAGCGAAAAACAAGCGTTGACAATGCGTTTAGGAGTCTTGATTAGCAGTGATGCTGTTTTTCATTTACATTGTACTAATTACATTTGAATATGTGAAGCCTGCGCTTAATCAACATGTGAATTCCAGAGAGTTGGGTAAGCAAAGTTCCTATATGCTAGTGAAAATGTTGAAACAAATTATATACGACCGCTATTTGTTTTGGACTGTTCGTCCCTAATTCGGGCAAAGTCGAATGAATATTGGACGTGTAGCAAAAAGAAATTATTTAGTCAATTTTTTTCAGAGTCGATCCATTGGAAGAACATCATAGCGAAGCAATTACTGAAGAGAAAATTAGTCGACTTGGATCCTGATCGTTGCCAAGTGCATTTAGCACAATTTTTAAAAAACGGAGACTCCACCTTGATCGCAGGCCCTGGAAAGCCGCCGTTTTTGAACTCGAACGATGACCCGAGCAAAAAGCAGACGCAAATGTCGAACGCCTTCATAGCCTCAGCGAATCTCTTGTTCGGAGCGAAATTCCAGCGGAGAAAGTGTAAAAGTAAAGAACATTGCGCACCTATATCCGTAGTAAATAAAGAGATAGATTTGGATTTGGAATCGCTGAAACATTCTTATTCAGGCTTCAACGAAGAGAATAACGATTTTTCATCGTCAAAAAGCGTCTCAACTGCGGGGATTGACCGAAAACGGACGCCGCGAAAGAAAAATGATCCAATCAGTTGTTATCTGTCGGAGCCGAAAAAAGTCACTTGCACGCACGATGACAAAGTGTACAAAATACTGCTTCCCAGGGAAGGAATGGGCGATGAAGAGATAGGAAGAATAGTCGAGAGCATCTATAACACATTTGAAAGACGTCCGAATATGGCGAGGTGCAATAAAAAACGCACATCCAACGAGAATTTGAATTTGGCGGGCGAAAAAGGATCAAACGCAGCGCTACTGCGGGTAGGAAACGGAAGCAAATTGTATTTTCCCGTACTGTGGCCAGTTAGTCAAACTAAAGATCCGGAGCTGGACGACTCCTTAGTGATCGGCTTGACAGATGTACAGGCTAGCGATGAGGGGGACCGAAATCGTGAAGATGTAAGAGGTTTTCTTCTACCGAGCAATTACGTTCTGCCAGGAGTGAAGAACGATCAGAAAGATCCTGATTTGAGCGCGGACGAAGAGAAGAGAAGAAATTGGTTGGCATTAATGGCGACCAATGGGCTTGTAGGAATTGTGGATAGCGGAGGTCGGAAGCTTTTGCGAAATGTGAGGATGAACGTGGTGAAAAATTCGAAACCAACGTTATTGTCGAAAAAACCGCAGGAAAATGATGATGAAAGCAGTAATAAGCCGTTTCAAACAGCTTTCAATAAAACAGGAGCGAGAAGCACCCCGAAGGAACCATTTTTACGCCGTCGGTTAGAAGAGAAGAAAAATCCTCAGCCTTTCAAATCCGATAGGCCGTATATGAGAAAACCTGACCAAAAGAATCACCAGCTGGTTAAAACTATGCTGCAAAATCAACCTGTCGTAAACTGTGAATGTAGAGGATGTCCTTGTCCGAAGCCCTGCTCAACAACTCCTCCATCTAAAAAGTGCACTCAATCAACATGCTGTCCTCAGCCAATGGCTTGTCCTGGAGCTGCTTGCTTCACTGTTTGCCTTCCACCGGCGTGTCCTACTACCTGTTCTACAAAATGTACGACGACCTGTCCCACGACAAAATGTACAACGACTTGCCCTACAACAAGATGCACTACCACCTGTTCGACTACAAAATGCGCCCGCACAACTCTATGCTGTGATAGCGACATGCTTCAGTGGCCACGACTGAATCCAAAACCTTGCGATCGTTGTAATCAAAAAGAGAAAACCATTCGAGTGCACATAAGTCAGGATAAAAATGCAGAACAGAACAATCTAGCACAGCCGGTTACAGAAAACGCTAATACGCCCGTTTCGGCTGCACAACCTGATGATGTGACTTTTTTAAATCAAGAAGTTAAGCTTGCTTATTCGACCTCAACAACCAGACATTTACTCGCAGCGAGCATAGCCGTCAATGAGCCGAAAAGTCGAAAACAAAGTTTCTTCGCAAAGTTGCGGAATAAATTTCTCAAAGAAGCGCCGCAGAACAATGTCGAGCTATATAGAGATATACCTCTAGGAAACCCTGAAGCCAAACCTCTTGACCAATCGTCAGGGATGAGATTAAACCAAAAATCGCCTAACACAGGATGGCAGCTGATAGCGCATTCCAAATGGCCATGCCATCCGACGCATGTTGACAACTTAACTCAAACGAATCTGTCAACAAGCGAGCTAACTATTCGAAATGAAACATTAGAGGTCGACGAAAGCCAACATCATCCAATGATGACGCCAGTAAGCTCGCAAGCCAAAGAATTGAAAGGGGCAGACTCGGCCTATTTCCCCACACCCAAGACAACCCATTCCCCTAATGTTATTCGCCCGATTCTGATCACGGAGCCCCCTCAATTTACAAATAATCTACCCCCAAAAATATCCAACCTCTACGACGTTGAGGTGCAACGTGGTTCGCATCATGGAGATCAAAATCGGTCGGCTTCCGACAGAGAATACGATTTGAAATCGGTGAACCGGAATTCGCTAACAATTAGGAATCCAAACCAACCTAACCCAGCAGTTCCTGTTAACATTCAGGTGATGTATCAACCGAAGAGCGCTTACGGTCAAGAAATGAAAGGTAGACCAGATTATTCCCAAAGGAACCGTAAAATGTCGCAACATCACACCAATCGACACAGGCAATATCAGCCAGGAATTTCCTCTTCCCATATACTTGAACGAGGCCATCAAGATACAAATAATACCCCCCAAGATGAGGTTCGGAGCAATCCAAGGAACGCGTTGCCTCCCCCGTGGTACCGAAACGACCGACAGAAGAACAACAATGAATTCAACACAGTGAACAGTCCTCCAAGCAGAGACAATACTTTTCAAAAGAAATCGCTCGACACTCGGAAGTATTCAAAAAGAGGAAAAAGAAGAACTCGGCATCTCTAGTTGCCTAATCTTAGTAGCTCCATAAAACATTGACGTTTTTAAGCCACAATATTTCGTCCATTGGTTTTCATTGTAGATCAGCCAATTTTCTCTGGGAGTGCTAAGAAATTGGGAGGTTTTTCATAAATTGTATTGATTGGGGGAGAGATTATATTCCAGATACTTCACAGCAAAACATTGCAAAAAAAAACTCTTTTCAACTATTTTTAATTTTTTTCATGTTTAATTTTTTCTTCTTTGCCTTAGGTTATATTATTGTCCGTTATACTACTAGAGCTAAATAAATAATACTAAATACCGTTATAATACTAAACTAAATAAAGCATATTGGTTTTGAAGTTTGCGGGGGAGAAAAACTTCAAAACCAAGAAGATATGAAGCGACTACCCAAAAACGTAAATAAAGCATGTTTTATTTACCAACGAAAAACGCAGTAACAGAAAGCTAACTGATACTGTTGACTATTCAGAATTAATCAGAAAAAAATTCACATCGCAGATTTTATATAGTCAGTTTGTTTTGATGTGGGAAAAAAATGATCCTACTTACAGTCCACCTTGTGGCAAAATCAAATAATGGAAAGGAAAGTAAATCCTGGCGCAAAAAATATGATAAGCTACTAAAGAAAAAATTTGTAGGGGAAAAAGAGAAAAAATAAAACCCAAATAAGAAAATATAAGAATATATAAAAAGGAAAAATCAATATAAAAATGATCAAAAACCCAATTATAAAAACATATTCATCAGTTTATGGTCTATAGACAGCTGCAAAACAAACAAATAGTGACGTCCCAGTCGAACTATTGAGTTACAATGGTCAGACCATAGAGTTGCAATGGTGAGCGATTTTGAAAGCTAATCATACAGGAAATTTAACGCTGAATCCGACTTTGTCGTCAAAACCACTGATATTTATCGTTAACTATAGGTTCGTCCCATTTGTAGAGTTACTGCGCTCTTTGTTAGTAACTTTGAAATCGCTCTTATGTAAAAATTAAATGGCTACATCACTCGAGCAATCTACGCAATGAAGCTATTGCTACAGAATATTTGGCTGGTGAGCTGGACTGGGATTCTTCATTACCACTTGAAATTTGTGAGTGCTGGTTTGCCTGTCCTTCAGCTTTGATTCCTCTTGGTTGGGATCAAGAAGAAATACTGTAGTGATGATTGAAATAATATTTTATTCGAGTAAAGTTATTTTGATCGATCTTCTTATCTTCTGCTGTGTAAGTCGATAATTTATTTTCAGTGGGTTTTATCTTCTGCAAAAACAGCGAATCGTAACCATAACAGTGGCGTAAAGTCGAATTTGGAGTTGAAATAATAACAAACCCCAAAGCTTTGTAAATTTTATTTTAATTAAAAAATCCTTCTTAATGACTACAGCTGTTTCGAAATATATAACGATTTCATCTACGAATAAATTACTACATACGAAAAAAACATTCGAGGCTACCATACACCGTTTTATTTGACCTCTACAGAAATCGCCTCTCCGCATCTACAACGTTCCTTCGCATATTTTTATTTTTCTAAATCGTATTTTCATTTCGAATATTCAATTCGTCGCATTTAGTTTTCTAACTCTATCTCACGATTACAAAATCGGCGAACCATTTTTGCTAATGCTCTAACGAAAAATATTGCGATAAAAGTTGAAGAAATTATTTATTCGAGAGAAAAAAAAACGCCATCATTCGGGGAATGATCGTCAATTGGTGAATTACAATACATTTTTTTCTCTGCAAAAATTACTGCCAAATTCCAGTCATTATTGTTGCTAGAGGTAAATTGTATGGAACCGAATAGGCAAGAAAAAATACATTTTTGTGGGCAATAAGAATAATCTCACAAAATCCAAAGATCGATAATTTTGATAAAATATTCGTCCAAACTTATACTAATTGTCTGCAATGGCTAGAGAACTAGAAAACAAGTTCGATCTAATCGCGTTGCGACTGTATTTCACTCTAACAAAAGATATTTCTACGTTGAATAAATAAATTTTCATATTCGTTAAAGTGAAATACATTTTTGGGTCTGCCTTGTCGAAATTGGTATTTTCCAGAATTCCTAACTGTACAGCGAACACGTCACTCGAGTTTCCGCGCGTGAACAAGTTTATTGATGTCGTTGAACGTCGTCACCATCGGCGAGGCGTTTTCGGCGACGATAGTAGGCGCTATGCACGCGTTGTGGACGATTTCGCATTTCGAACCGTCCTGCCCATCTTTAGCTGCTTTCATATACCTAAACAAATGAAAGCGTACCATCAGATAAAATAAATCGAGTTAACTCAAATTATATTGACGTTCTAAACCGGAGGACTAATCGAAGGAAAATTTTACATTTTAAATACCTAAATTAATCGTTCGAAATATTATTTTTCACGTTGAGTAAAATTTTCGCATTTTTTTCTGCTTACTCAAGCATCTTCTAATATATTTTATGTGTCATCCTAATATATTGAAAATCGCTTACTATAGCCGGTATAAATATTAAAGAAAAGCAATAAAAAGATCCAATAACGGCAAAAAGTAGACAAATATATAAACTTTTTAATTATTTCCCTCTTTTATCTTACTCTTTCAAAAAAAAGCATTTGAATGACAACAATGTTTTGAAAAGAAGATGAAAAGTAGGGAAATAAAAAATGAAAGGCCATGATTCACTTCCTCATTTAGAGCTAATTTTTTACCATGTTGAAGATGAGAATTTTACAAGAGTACTATTTTTTGAAAACGGCGCTCGAAAAACCTTAGAAATGTGAATCACTTTTTCGTTACATTTTCTATTTTACAAGCCGTAGGTACAATAAATCATAACAAAACGACAGAAAAAATATCAAAATTGAAAAATCTCTGATTTCATCCGGTGCAAAAAATTACCCAAGACAGAAAATCTAGTAAATTAAGCCTCTGCCGTTTGTACAGCTGTACGAGTCAATTTCAAATTATCCTTCTGTTAATTAATACCTGAAAAATCGCAATATCTCCGGGTTGTCTGACGATGGTTTCCGCAACTCGTTCAACTCCCTGCAACAAATATTCGCTGGTAAAATACATAGCACGCAACAGCTATTTGCAAAGAGTTAGAACTCTCAGGATTCAAGTATTATCAAATTACTTCGGCG